>OY720027.1:1221458-1252816 GCA_963082485.1 Eudonia mercurella | reverse complement strand
TGGGGTTCGCGCAGGTACGACATTCTCATTGCTAGTTACGGTTTCGCGCCGCCCTGCCCGCGCTGCCGTACCAGCCCGACCAGCTGTTCTTCCTGGGGTTCGCGCAGGTACGACATTCTCATTGCTAGTTACGGTTTATAAAATGTATGGTACTACTTACTTATCTTTACAGGTTTTTTAAACCGAATACAATAGTGCAGCTATAATATAACTAAAATACATAACAATATTCTATACACTTATTAAAATCGTGCCAATTCGAAATGCCTATCCATGAGTTTATGGACCGTTATGCCCGTCTTGTCCTCTGATGGTCTAAGGCCGTTTCTCTGTAACAATAACGGTTACGAGTCGGAGTCGAGTAGACGTCCTTTCCAACTTAATCTAAACTCAAACAACACGTTTTCCACAGATATGGTGCGGCAACTCCACTGTCGGCGCGCTCAAATCTAAAATGGTGGAAGGCGTCCATAGTCCGAACAAAATTAGAGTGATAGGCACTCTCAGTAACTCGAAGGAGTTCGCGGAGGCCTGGCACTGCCCCGCGGGCTCGCCCATGAACCCGGAACACAAGTGCGTGCTGTGGTGACACGCTCAAGCGAATGTGATCTTAGTTATAAGCCAACCAAAGACATTTACTCCTGCTAGGTTACCTTAAAGTTACCGCCTTAGTTTATAATGTACAAATATGTTTATTTTATTATGTGGTGTAGCGATGTACTTAATGTTAGAACGGGATCGGCATTCGTGGTCGCCTATTAAGATGAGTTGGATTGAAATTGTAGTTCAAATTACATAGCCACGGTAGGACCACCGATGTGATCCCCTCCTAACAAGAGTGTTACTTCAACGACTAATTAACTAATGTTAAAGCAGCAAAATGACAATAATCCTTCATTATTTTCTGTGTTCTTCAAATAAAATGTATTGTCAGAGAATAAAATGAAGAAGACTGATTTAGCAAGTAATAGTACCAGTGTTTTAGTAATTCTTTTAACATTAGTTTTAAGTAAAAATGACTATATCAATGTCATGGAATTGGTACAATGATAATGTAATTATTTTTTGACATTTTTAATCTCCTTTAGATAGTAACATACAAATATTGTGCATCGCAATTACAAGGAAAACTGGTTAATCTATTTATTACATACAAAATAAAAAGCTTACATTAATTTAACATGTTTTATTTCTTTCTTATGTACGGAAACTCGTAAATAGGAGCGGATACTTTGGTCCCTTTCTTAACTTTCTTAGGTTTTAGCACCTTAGCATTCTGTAAATGCCTTTTCAGTTCCATTTTCTGCTGGATCACTGTTAGCTCTTTCTCTCTATCAATTCTTTTAGCTATTTCTTTATATGTTTTCTCTTTCTTCTTTTTCATACTTTCTGCAGTCTGTAATAAAGGAGAAAATACTTAACTACTCAACACTTACAAGAATAAAATAGAAGCCATAATGGATGTAAAGAAATCAAAACTTTTAAAGTTAATGAAGCAATTGTACATTTTTATTTTTTTTAATAGAAATATTATTTGTTTCTTGGCGTCCTGCTAGTTACTTTTTCACAACTCGTTTAAAGGACCCGAAGAAGGAGGAAGGAGGATATATTGCTCTGGAAGGGAATTTCATTTTTCGGTGGTGCAAGATGGATATGAGTTTGATGCAGAATACGCATTTTGCAAAATGTACTCTCGACAAAAAAATTTGCATTTTATATTTAGTATTCTTCCCAAAATGAGCACTTCACAGAACAAGCACTTTCCAATATGCCTTAATTTTTGTTTGCATAAGATGTTCTTGATTATTGCGCTGTTTGTAAAGTGCAGTAATTAAGCAAAAAAAGTTCAATCAATCATATCTTTGGATGAATACAAAGTTTACAAGATGTTAATGTTAATTATTTGTATATGTATCCAGTCTGTAAGCAGATATGCAAATTTTTAGATAGCTAACAACCAAGTCGTAATTAATTCGCGCAAGGCGCTCGCTACTGTACTGGCGGACTATCGAGCAGTCGTCGCTGGCGTGGGACCGGCGCCGGCGCATCCACAGGTGTTCTTAAATTTAAAACAGTTTACAATAATAAGAAATTAAAATTATTATTTAATGAGATGGAATGGAAATGTATACTTAAATGATTTAAAATGTCCCAAAGAGATATATAAAAACATAAATAATATTATGAACGAACACTACAATGAATCCAAAATAATAAGAGTAAAAGTGAATTTGAATTCAAATCGCAATACTAGTGATTGGATAATTAAAAAAAATATATAAATGCATGTAAATACAAAGATGACCTGTACAATGCTTGGAAGAAAAATACTAATAACATGATTCTAAAACTCAAATATAATAAAACTTGAAACCATACTAATAAACTAATTGAAAAAAGTACAAATAATATTTTAAGAAATCAATTTTATAACGCTAAACAAGATTTAAAAAAACTGTTATTATAAAAAATTTTAATATACAGTTTTAACAGAGGAGTATTTTAACAAAAATCTACAAACTGTTATCACTACTACTAAAAATACTCGGAAAGTCACGCGCCGATGCCTCGCCGTACCTAAATACAAAAATCACCACGACAAGGAACTACTAAAATATACACTACCATGTCTAATAAATCAACTACCTGATAAACTTAAATTGAAAATTAACAGTAAAAATATAAAATAAAACAACATTTGCTTAATATATTGTAATGATATAACTAATAATTTTATTTTATGATTAGTTATATTATCATAACATATAAATATATATTTTAATAAATAAATAATAATAAATATATAAATACGTCATATTGAAATGTTATATAGTATTAAATAGACATCCTGTGAATGATTCGCGCGGTTACTGTCCTGCTCCCACACCACCAGCAATACACTAATGCATGTAAAGGCACACAATGATATGAACCCGGGCTATCAATATTGTAAGCCGATTTGCCGGCAATCATAGCGATATGGATAGTTATTTACCAACTACCGTCTACGCAAAATCGAACTTGTTTGCTTCTGGGCATATCGGAGCGTTGTGCGTAGTTTAAGCTGAAGGTGGTGTAAATAAATAAACAAAATATCTATGTTGGTCACCATCGGTGACTCCAATGTGTATAAACAAACCCTTAAGGGTTTTAATACACAATGTATGTATTATTTAAGATTATTTCTAAATGTAAGAATAAATAAAATAAAATAAAATTTTTGCATTATCTGGAAAGAATCTGAAATAGTGCAAATTCTGAAAAATTATAACTCTGTGAAGTGCTCATTCTGCTTATAATTTAGCTCAAAACTGTACTGTGGTATTTTATTTAGTACATGGTTATTAATCATAGGTGTGAACAAGGGTGTTCTATACTAGTAACTAGGTGAATGGTGTTGTTTACCTTTTCATCAATATCAGGTATAGTCAGTTTGCTAAGCTCTGACAGTTTTGGGCGGTTGGACTTCCTCCCCAATAATAATGGATGTGTGTCAAGTCTTTTGGCAACATCGAAATTCTTCTCTTCTCCTTCGTCCACAAAAAAAGTATGTGTGTTGGGAGTGGCATCAGTTACATCTGTCATGTGTAGTTGAGCCTGGAAAAAACAATCCAAGAAATCAGAATTATAGTAAAACTTTATATGTTTTCTGTTGTTAATATTTTAACATTGGCCTTTGTGCAACAGTGACCATCTTTGATGATAATATTTTGTATACATTTTGAACATATTTTTTTAACAATTACAAAATTAAATAATCTAGTTAACAAAAAATATTTGCTAGTTCTCTAATAATTTAATAATGTTACATGCACAATGTAGCTAACCTGTAACCTGTCGATCCTCCTGCTTTCAATAGTGCGCTTCATGTTTATGTACTTGATGTCCTGCGTTTGCATCAGCTTCACCTGCTCGGGGGTGAATTCATCTTCTTTCTCTACTTCATGGTGGATCTGCCAGCAATAATAATTAGGTAACGTATAAATAGACAAGTGGTTATTTCTACCACTTACACAATTTAGCTAGCTAAAACATCGGTCAGTGTGTCTATCTGCTACTAGCATGATAATCTATTAGCAATCTTATTATTTAATGTTTAAGTTAGATTAGTAATAAGCAACTATTTTTGCTTACCCCATCTTTTACTTTTGAGTTTATCATATGAAAATAAAATTCATCAGGGTTTTTGTCGAGCGTGCGTTTGCGCAAAAGTTTGAGAGTTTTTCCCTTTTCATGGTAGTCATCAGCGCGTTTCTTATAATCTTTCTTCTTTTCTAAAAGACCGAAATGCTTCCTAGACTCAGGCTGGTGTCTCTCTTTGTGTGTTTTTTGATTAGCCTTAGCAGCTTTTCTCCATGAAGACATATTTATTAATATAACTAAACAATCAATCAATCAATAAAACTTGAGGTGTAGGTACGTAACCCCGAAAAGATCAATGAAGTAAAAATAGTAAACTCAAATATATTATAATACTCTTTGGTTCAAAAGGTAAATATCGCACACAACACACGTCGCAAAGAGAATTTAACACATGCGCAACACATGCGTTGCGTTACGTGTCAGTGTCAATGTGACGTGTGTCACTTTTTTTTGTTTTGTAATTTGTTTTTTTCTGACTGACTATGTCAAGCAAAGCCACCTACCACATACAACTTAGGTAGTAAAAACGCGTTATCTGTCAATTGTGACAAGCAGGCTCAGATCTCTTAATTTTTTTATTTTTAAGCCATTTTATTTTTCTGACGGCTCAGACCTGCTTATAAAAATTTATAAAGATATTTTTCATATGTGCGCAAAGGGAATTTTATTGTTGTTCCCACTACAGTGCCTGTTCAGTCTTTGAAATATTTTAATCCGCTTGTGACAATTTCAAGACGCGGTTGCTAAGGCCGCCATCGGTTGTCCTAGCGACGACATGCGTCGCTAGGTCTCTGCCACTGCAGCGTCCAATCGCAAGACCATCCTGTGACGCACCTATGTAACGACGCATGCGTCTTGTTACCAAAACAAGTAGCCGTCATATTTTGACTTTGTCTTTTTTATGTTTTCAGTGTACATTTTAAGTTACTTTATTGTGTTTTTAAATTTGTTTTAAGTTTTTCTTTTTGTGAATGTATATAACTGTTGTGAATGCAGTCAGTGACCCAATCTTGTGATGGCACGTCGAACGCGACCCATACATGTACACAGTGCAACAAGTCTTTCAAATCTTTAAAAGGCCTCAACATACACACTACAAAAATACACAGGAAATGTATTAGCCAAAACAGTTCACCTTTAGCCATCCATCCCATTATTCCGAGTGCTCCTACCTATGTAGCCAATGATCCAACTCCTTTCCACACATACCTAAGCCTTTTGAAAAATAGTATACCAATAGTTAAAAGAATCCCTCGAGGAGCTCGAATAACCGTTGCTACACATTTGTCACAATTAATCCAGAAATGTTACATAAGCAATTGTACTCAAGACTGGCAAAACCTATTTTTATTTTCATACAGCACGCTACATATATTAAAAACTGATGAACCGAATTTATCCTTAACACAAAAGATTAAGAATAACTGTGCTGTAAGCTCCTCGCCTTCTCCCGCTCCTCTAATCAAACATGATGCCCCTCGTAATCGTAACAATCTCATCGAAAACAAAATCAGTGACGGAGATCTCAAAGGTGCCGCTCGCCTTTTGTTCTCAAACGACGTGCTATCACCAGATACCCCTGACACCCTTCAGGCCTTACGGACAAAGCATCCTCCAGCTCCAGTAAACTCATATTTTCTCGACTCACCAACAGCAGGGCAAGCATGCCTTCAAATTCAAAACAAAGATGTTAAGGATGCCATTTTATCTTTTAAACCAGGTTCGGCTGCAGGTTTGGATGGAATCTCACCCCAACATTTGAAAGACTTAACATCGCATTCTGTGGGTGATGCAGGCGAGCAACTTGTAAATTCGATCACTAAATTAATCAACTTAATGTATTCCGGTAATGTCAATCCAGAATTTGTTCCCATTCTTTTCGGCGCGAACCTCATTGCCCTTACCAAAAAGGACGGAGGGGTGAGACCAATTGCTGTTGGATCAACACTACGACGTCTGGCCTCCAAAATTGCTGTTCGACATATTTTACCTAAATTAAATTCGGAATTTGAACCCGTACAGTTAGGCTTCGGTGTAAAAGGAGGGTGTGAGGCAGCCGTCCATGCCCTACGCTCTTTCCTAACTTACGGACAGCCTGACGTGTTGCTCAAAATTGATGTCAAAAATGCTTTCAATTCGATAAATAGGGATACCCTGCTGACGGAAATAAAACAACTTTTACCGGAAATATACAATTATCTTCTTCTCAGTTACGCTGACCCAACAAAATTGTTATATCGTTCTAATGAACTGTCCTCGGAAGTAGGTTGTCAACAGGGTGATCCCCTTGGGCCTGCAATTTTTAGTTTGGCTATAAATCCGATAATCAAAAATTTAAATTCTAAATTCAACGTTTGGTATTTGGACGACGGAACCCTAGGAGGTGATGTGGATACTGTGTTTTCGGACCTTTTTTTAATAAAAAATAAATTTGAAGCCATTTGTTTGGAGCTTAATTTTAGCAAATGCGAATTTTTTATAAATAACCGCGACTTAATTTTAAATGACGTAAAACAAAAATTTAATATTTTAGCTCCAAATATTAAAATAGTTAACAGTAATTCCCTTTACCTTTTAGGTTCTCCAATTTTTAATGAATCTTTTTCTGAATATATTACTAATACAATTACTAAATTTCAAAATTCTGCTGACAGTCTCCTTGAAATTAGTCCACATTATGCACTTTGCATCTTAAAATTCTGTCTTTTCGTCCCAAAATTTACGTATGTGCTCCGTTGCTGCTCCTTTTGGAATCACCCAAATCTTTTGACACAAGTAGACAAATTAATCAAAATTAGCTTAGAATCGATTTTTAATATGCAGCTGAACGAGCAATCTTGGACCCAAGCCTCCCTACCCATCCGTTATGGTGGTTTAGGGATTCGCAAAATTTCCAGTGTCGCTTTACCAGCCTTCCTATCTTCTGTCCATAGTTCAGCAAATCTCATAAGTAAAATTTTAAGGGCATCCCCTTCAAACTTTGAGATTGCTGGCTTGGAAGAAGTTAGAAACGCTTTCTTAATTGCATGCCCAGGTCAAAATTTTCCAGTTTCTCCAAATTCACAGAGGAGCTGGGACGACATTGTCTGTAAATTGTCTTATGACAATCTTTTGAGCTGTAGTACAGGTTCGGCGCGTGCTAGGCTTTTGGCCGTGGGTACGCATGAGGCCGGCTACTGGCTTCACGCGTACCCTTCGTCAAATACAGGAACATTTCTTGAGCCTGACACGCTCCGAACCGCAACCTGTCTACGGCTTGGGGTTCCGGTCTGTGCTCCTCATAAATGTCCCTGTAGCAGTGATGTCGACAAGCTAGGACATCACGGACTGTCATGCCAAAAAAGTGCAGGCCGCTTCTCGAGACATGCCGCACTTAACGATATCATACGCCGGTCCCTTGCCACCGTCAACGTGCCAAGTCTACTTGAGCCGACTGGTATTGCAAGAGACGATGGCAAGAGACCGGACGGTATGAGTTTGATTCCATGGAAGATGGGCCGGGTGCTGGTATGGGATGCAACCTGTTCAGACACGCTGGCCCCTTCCCATCTACATGGAACCAACAACAGAGCTGGTGCGGCTTGTGAAGCGGCTGAAAAAACTAAAGCATGCAAATACAGGGGTCTAGGCTCCGAATATGATTTTGTCCCTTTCGGTGTCGAGACCCTTGGTCCGTGGGGTCCTAGCGCTATAAGGCTTTTTAAGGAAATAGCAAAAAGGTTAGTCGACATCACAGGAGACCGAAGAGCTGGCCGCTACCTCGGACAAAGAATTAGTCTAGCAATTCAAAGGGGGAACGCTGCCAGTATCTTTGGTACCTTGCCTAAAGGGACTCCTTTTAATAATTTATTTTAGTTATTGTATTATATTGTTTAAGGTTTTTAGTTTTAGGTTCATTGTTATATATTAAGTGTTTTTTTTACCATTTATGCTCTAATAAATATACTACTTAGGTGTTAGTGTTGTATTTGTTTAAAGAATAATAATTGTTATTATTGAAATGAAACAACTTTTACGGATAGGTATACTCGCGTTTATTTTACACATTACTTTTAATTAATGTTTATCCTGACGTTTAGAACCCTTTGCAGGGTCCGTGATCGCAGGGAGACTCACCTGTCTCTCAATGTGTAGTGTTCGCGTAAACTTTAGAAAAATGTTATTAAAAAAAAACACAAATGTTGAAAAAAATTTTTTTTGAACCTGCACCCTTCTGACATTCCGGGTCAGGTGCTCTTCCAATTGAGCTATCGTGGTTTTAACCAGCCCGCCGAAATTATTCAACACTTTTTACTTTGTAATCCAAAGGCGCCCATTCAATGTCAACAACTACCGTCATTAACATCCGATCATAATATTTTTACAAATATTAAAGATCAGTTAAGAAATAAGCAAGCTATTTTATAAAATGTTCAAAATAATTTTTAACGCAAATTTTGTTGCGAACAAATTACAAAAACACAAATGTTAAAAAAAATTCCACGAGCAGGATTTGAACCTGCACCCTTCTGACATTCCGGGTCAGGTGCTCTTCCAATTGAGCTATCGTGGTTCTAACGTTAATGACGGTAGGTAATTAATTTAATGTTAATGACGGTAGTTGTTGACATTGAATGGGCGCCTTTGGCTTACAAAGTAAAAAGTGTTGAATAATTTCGGCGGGCTGGTTAGAACCACGATAGCTCAATTGGAAGAGCACCTGACCCGGAATGTCAGAAGGGTGCAGGTTCAAATCCTGCTCGTGGAAATTTTTTCAACATTTGTGTTTTTGTAATTTGTTCGCAACAAAATTTGCGTTAAAAATTATTTTGAACATTTAAAAAAATGTTATTATTACAAAATGAATAAATTATTTTTTTAGAAATTATGAATGAAAGGTGATTTTCTTCGGATACCCATGAGTTTCAGTAAAGATGTGGTCTTTACAAAGCCTCACTACTTCTCGAGTTTTGAAAGGAATAACGTTGCAGTGTTGTTTCACAGTCCATAGCACTGCTCACTTTCAGGCCAACTCTACTTTTATGCAAAAAAAACATGTCGATCCGTAGTGTTTATGTGGGCGGTCATTACTAAGGTATCATTCCATTAGTTAGACCATCACGCGGGTCCAGTGCTGATTGGTGGTTGTTAACGACAGCTGATAAAACAGTTGGCACCAACGGCTTTACGTGCCTTCCGAAGCACGGAGGAACTCGATATGATAAATTGGTCACGAAGACTGGCAGGCTGATGATCGCTCGCTTAGTGCATTTGCGATTAAAATGTATGTAAGTAATAGCTTACATACATTGAACGATTTGTATCCGTTATACCAATTTATCAACCGCAACTAGAGCAGTCGATTAACAACTGCCCCCCAACCGCCTAACACTCTCGCTTTCGATCGCTTTGAAAGCGAGGCCCTCGCCTCGCTTTCTAATATAATATCGAAATATAATATCGAATAATATCGAAAGCTATAGCCTATTGCTTTCGATATTGCTTTCATATTGCTTTCGAAATGACAAGATGACGCCTCCTCCTCGCCTCGCCTTCAAAGCGATCGAAAGCGAGAGAGTTAGGCGGTCGACCCCCTGGTTGCTTTTACGGTAACAAGTCTGCGCCGCCGTTTTTTAATTTTTTTAAATTTTCCGGCACATAAAAATAAAAACTAAACAAAATCGGCACGTGGGAGTTTTACTAGTGCATTTTTGAAACAAATTTCTATACAATAATGAAGAAATAATGGGTCTTTTAAAACACTGTGAGTCGGAGGCACGCACAAAGTGAGAATGATTTGACTGGATTTGGCTTATCATTAAATTTTATGCCTCCGACTGCATGTTATGTATAATGTTGCATATATTGAATTTTTATCTTGTTCCGGCCTTTTCAGTTGATTTTCTATTTAGTTAAGTACTTATTATTTTTTACGCAGGCGGATTTTTTGTTTTTTTTTTTTTAATTTTTATTTTATTTATCTTTATCTTTTTAGTTAGACAAATTTCATGATATACCTTTTTGGAATCCTTGTGTTGAGCTCTCTAATTTGATACCCATTAATGAAGTACCTATTCGAAAAAAAAAATTATTTTTCACCAACTCCAATGGCGTCGCACAGCCGCCATGTTTTTTTTTAACGTCACCTATCTATGAACACTTGGGCAGCTAAGACGAATCTAACGATACCTCAATTATGTAAATTCGTTCAGCGGTTCTGGAGATATGAGGTAATAAAGAATATTACATACAAGATAGGCGCGAAAAACATACCCTTCCTTTGCAGTCGGGTAAAAAATAGGCATGTCTTCATTTATGTACAACCACTTTAATTACATAAGTAAGTAGCTTTACATTTGAAATAATTCTTAATAAGTAGAAACCTACGGTAAGCATTAAAGACAATATTTATTTGCACTATTACAGAGATAATTTATTTATATATCCGCATGTTTGGTTCCGCGTAACTACGAAAGTCTTTTGCTGGCATTTGTCTCATGGCTATAGGTAGTTTTACAATAAAGAAAAATAAAAATTCTAGAGCGCTAAATAATCCAACTCCCAAAAACATATTGAAGACACCGCCAAGAGAAGCTGCAAAAAAGAATACAAGATAAAGCATTGTATTGCAAAAAATAATCATCAAATATTAATTAGGTGTATAATCGCCTCTGTGGTCTAGTGGCTAAGACCACCGGTTTAGACCCAGAGGTTCTGGGTTCGATTCCCAGCGGGGGGTACATGTGTGTACTCGGTTTGGTTTGGTGGTAGGGCTTGTTTGTCCGCCTGACTAGCTACCACCATCTTATCTGAATATGTCGCCATAACATCAATGTTTGTAGCTTTGTTGTGTTCCGGCAGCTAGAGATAAGACAGCCAGTGCCTCACTAGTTGAGGATTCCGGGTGAAGTGCGCTTCCATCTTCAGCCTTATCTTCACTTAACATCTGTAGATGAAGGTCAAGCTTATCCGTAAGATATAAAACAAGGTATTACGTACACAAGAGAGTTAGCCACGTCTCTGTTGGAATAAGAGTAAATAATTTCGAGTCTTCGCTATTGATGGTAAGACGAATAACTGTTGAACGAGAAGAATTTAATTCTGAGCTGCAACAAGTACAAATTATTATATTGTAGCGTAAGCAACTGTACACATCAAGCGCAATGTGATTGATTGATAAATGCTCAAAGCCACTTTTACATACTCCTAAGTTATAAGAATATTTTTTGTACATATAAGTAGATAAATAAAGATTATATATTTCCAAGCCTACCAAGACCTAAACCCATGTTATAAGATGTTTAAATAATTTTAACGCAAATTTTGTTGCGAAACAAATTATAAAAACACGAATGTTGAAAAAATTCCCACGAGCAGGATTTGAACCTGCACCCTTCTGACATACCGGGTCAGGTGCTCTTCCAATTGAGCTATCGTGGTTTTAACCAGCCCGCCGAAATTATTCAACACTAATTAATGACGGTAGTTGTTGACATTGAATTTTTGGCTTTCAAAGTAAAAAGTAAATAGTGTTGAATAATTTCGGCGGGCTGGTTAGAACCACGATAGCTCAATTGGACCCGGTATGTCAGAAGGGTGCAGGTTCAAATCCTGCTCGTGGAAATTTTTTCAACATTCGTGTTTTTATAATGTTATAAGATACTTACAATAATGGATCGAGAGTAACCTCTGTGTGTTTGAATGTGCTTGATTCTAAAATTAATTTTGTAATAACTTTCTTGCATGCCGGCGCACATAAACACGTCGAATAATCTGGAAGAAATTTATTTAATCACTGTAGACTGTAGACTATAACCATTCAAGTACCCACAAAGAGTTTGTCCATCATCATCTGAACCAAAAGACGTCCACTGCTGGACCAACGGCTCCCCCAAGCTCCATAACGACCGGTTTTGTGGTGCTCGCATCCAGCGGCTTCCCGCGACTGAATCGTCCGTCGCGTCGGTTCACCTTGTTGGAGGCCTGCCCACACTGTGCTTTCCGGTACTCGGTCGCCACTCGAGAACTGTTCCGCCCCAGCAAGCCATTAGCACAGTTTTAAAAGCATACAGTTGGGCAACGAAGGTACTTTCGCAGAGCAAGGGAGGGGAAACCCGCGGGGAAGCGGGCGCCGCGGCCAGTGTCCCACAAACAAGCGCAGTTTGTGGGAGCTATCGTGAAGGGCAGCCACGTGCGCGTATATACTGCGTGTTTATAAGCGTTTTCTTTAAAATTTACGTTCAGTGATTTCTATTGAATATAATAGTGCATACACATTGTTCTGTATATGGTTGTAGTCGACGTCGAAACACAACAAGAATTTAAAATTTCATATATAATTTCCCCGTGACGCAAGGTAAGTTTTTTTCGAAAAATTTCGTAATAACTTGTACTTTGTCTTTGTTGGAATGTATGTAGCTACATGGATGGTAAAATGTATATTGTTGGTGAAGTGCGGGGTACATTGGTTGGAGTACCAACTACAAGAATAAATGACCGAATTCTTGTGCTCCAACAACAGAATGACTAAATCGTTTTTTTTATTTATTTTGCCAACTTCTCATTAATATCGTTATTTAAAATAACTGGATGGATAAGTATAATGCAACAGTAGTGAGGTAGCTTACGTTTAATTCCAAAGGATCTCAAGCAAGTAATCTGCTTTATGTGGCAAGGCTGAAGTAGCCTGATATGGTCACCGTCTCTTAAGGGGTCGGAGCACCCACACTGCAGCTCGATACACCTTAACTGTTAAAAGAAAAAGTGTGATCATGGTTATTTCAAACGCTTCCTTCTTTATATGTGATTTGGTTTAGTACATTTTATTAAAGTATCTCTAATCAGTAGATATAAAAAAGCTATTCGTGATAACTTGACCGCGTGAAACGCACGTCGCTCCGCTCGCCCACGTCCATCCGCCATATTTTCATGTACTTAACAATTTGCGTATTACAAGTCTATTCGTTTTATAAATTATTGTTTCTATTATTGCTCCCATTGGGAACAATACCTGTAATTTTGTACATACAGTCAGCAACGAAAGTTGCTGAACACTCAGGCTTGTTTCACGCGTAGGTACCATAACCACAACACGTGGGCACATATTCACAATAGTTGAATTCACACGGGCCACATTTTGCCGTCATTATTGACCGCGTGTTTGATACCGACTACATCGCAGCCACGTCGCAACCACAACGCAACCACCAACGACACCGCGAACTAATAGCCGGAGTCGAACTGTCTGTCTGTACGCTAAGCAACCACATCGACCACCAGCGACAACGCAACCACATGAAGCCGCAGCGACACTATTCACACGTAACCACAGCTTGAATACCTTTTGTAGCGACGACCGAACGGTGTGGTGTGGTTGCTGTACGTGTGAAACAAGTTTATAGTACCTAGGTAGTTTGTCAAACCAACTACAAATTAGGTATATCATTTATCATATATCGAAAGCATGCCAACTTCTATAAAGTTATTCTGCCTCGGTTTGGTACTAAAGTGTTCAGCTACTTTCACAAAATAAATTAAAGAGTGGTGCCTGATAAATAACACAAGTTCTTTTACATCTAAAAAAGACCCCATTTCGCGATACATATAAAAATGCATTGTATATGTAAAACTAGGTTATATAATCGAAAGAATTATATTACAATTAAATCAGTAAAGTATATAAAGTACCTTACATTAATAGTATGTTTTTTAAAGAAAAACATCATAGTGTTCTTAGGATCTCACCAAACACCGACGTAGCGAGTAACGTTCATCTAAAACACATGATTCGGCTATCAGCTTCTCATCGTCAATGTCTCTCTCAAAGATATACGTCAACTCCGCAAAGTAGTTGGAGCCGGGCGACAGGTGCATCGGCGTGATCCACTCCTCGCCAATGTATTTGGTGAAGAACTGTAGAAAAGAGGTCATCATCATCAACCCCCAACCCCCTAGGGTCATAAACTCGATGACAACGCCGACGGACCGGCGCGGTGCGCCGTGCGGCCTTCAGGTGCATTCAAATCCAAAGTGAGGCAGAATAAATAAACAAAGATTATTCTTTCTGCTTCGAAGAGTTATTCCGTGTTTGGTCTCTTTTACTTAGGCGCTGCCGCTGCGCAAACGTAGACACTTTTGTGTCTTGTGTGGGATACAAACTACCAGTGTCACCTGGCAATGAATATGAAATCAGCCCTCCCTGCGCAGTTACTTCCACCTGACACTAATCAAAAAGTGTTCGGTGTAGGTAACTGGACACACAAGGTCGTCAGTTGAAGACACAAGCAACATTAACAAACTTCCTTACAATTGTACTGAGCTGCGCAAACGGACGATGTAATCGGTGTCCGTATCCTGTGTGCAACACAAGCCACGCACACGTCCATAGTGTTACAGATTCATGAGATGAAAATAAGCAACGAATTGTTACTGCAGCCGGCAAACTCGGTTTCCTTGTATGGTGTGCCGTGTCGCTAACAAAAAGTGTCTACGTTGGCGCAGCGCCTTAATTTAAAATGACGTTTACATGACAGGAACAAAACACGGAATAACTATTCGGAGCTTATTTGTAAGGCACATAAAGTTTATGTTATGTAATTTGACGAAAATTTTGTTGTCTCAAAGTGGGCTGTGAGTGAACTAAATACAACGCACTACCAATGCAATAAATTCTCATACTTTACAACAGTATTGTAATGGTAGCGCGACAATTTCTCGGTTTCGTTAACGTAACCGAATGGTGAATATAACTCGCACTATGCACGCAGCTGTCGGTAGTGCTTGGGTTAGGTTAGGTTAGATTTGTGACAGGTGCGATGGTTGCTTTATATCAGATGTAAATAACAACTTCATTGAAATAAAAAGTATTACCTCACATCCACGGAATGTGGAATTGTTAGAACAATCCAAGACCATTTCTAGCCTCATGTTTGATTCCGAACGAAACATGGAGGGTACCTTTACTTTTGAAAGTCTGTAAAAATAGCATAAAGTTCAAGCCTATTGAGAAAATTTTACGTTAGGTTGACCTGCTGTATTCTACATTACCGATCAGGGTTGGCCACGCAGCACACTCCCCACGGGGTGACTTCCTTCTCAAACATGTCCTGGCATGGCACCTGGACGTTACGCCACCTGCACTCCTTTACAATTTGCCTGCACTCCGGAGTATATTTAAGCAGAGCTTGCAACAGACTGAGGTTGTTCATAGTCAATATGATCTGCAGACGGGCGAGTTGGCCGGCCTCGGTGGGCTTGCCTTGCATCGCGTTGGCAAATGTTGCTGCGAGCCTGGGTACGTTGTCGCCGTTTGTTGCCCTTAAATTGAAAAGATTTTGTCATGGAGCGGATTCTAAACAAACAGCTTATCCGCTACCTAGAAGAACACCCCTTAATTCACGATCGCCAATACGGGTTTTGGCCGAAACGGTCAACGGGTGATCTTCTAGCGTTCGTTACACATATCTGGAGTGAGGCTATTGACAAGCATGGCGGGTCGGTGGCTGTTAGCCTTGACATAGCCAAGGCTTTTGATCGGGTCTGGCACAAAGCCCTTCTCTCCAACCTCCCGGCATACGGTCTGCCTGCTCAGTTCTGCAAGTGGGTCGCTGGCTTCCTACATGAGCGCAGAATCCGAGTACTCTCAGACGGATGCGCTTTACGGTTGCTCAAGGGTCTGTTCTATCCCACACCCACGCTGTTCCTTCTGCATATCAATGATATGCTTCCACTTGGAAATATTCATTGCTATGCAGATGATATTACAGTGCACGGTGGGTAAAACGGTCACCCAGCGGCTGGGCAGGTCGAGACTGACGAGGAACGAGTAAATCTTGTCACTGAGCTCAATCGGGTATTGGATATTATATATAAATGGGGCTTCAATAACCTTGTTGAGTTCAATGCCAAAAAAAAGGTATGCGCGTTCACGGCAAAAAGTCGCCATTCCTACACCTTCCCTCTCTTCGAGGCACATCACTCGGCCTGCAGAGCAGATTAACATGCTAGGTATAGAGATTCGCTGCGATCTGAACCAGAGGAACTATATCGAAGCCGTGATAAAAACAGCGTCACGTAAACTCGGTGTCCTGAACAGGGTGAGGCAATTCTGCACGTCAGATCAGTTGTGCCTTTTGTACAAGACACAGGTGCGGTCTTGCGTGGAGTATTGCTCGCACCTCTGGGACGGTTCCGCAAAGTATCTTCTCTATGCCTTGGACAGATTGCAGCGGCGCGCTATACGCATTATCGGCAATGCAGGGTTACTAATGCTCTCGAGCCCCTGCAATTGCGTAGAGATATAGCGTCACTCAGCGTCTTCTACCGCTTATACCACGGCGAGTGCTCTGAAGAACTCTTTGACCTTATCCCACCCCACCATCTCCCTTCCTCCATAGGAGTACGCGTGCTGCTCTCCGGAGTCACCGTTGTACTGTCTCGAACATTCCAACGCGCACAAAGAAATTTGGTGACTCGTTTCTTTGTCGCACTTCCAAAAGATGGAATAGTCTACCAGCACACGTTTTCCCTCCTTCCTATGACATAGGGTCCTTCAAACGAAGCGTAAAGAGGCACCTTATGGGCCGGCAGGGTGAGGGTGACTGATGCTGCGTTGTTTTCACGCTGCACCAATTGTCCTTGCGTCTGGACTCCGTTTCCACTTAACATCAGGTGGAGTGGAGTCATATGCCGAGCTATGAATTAAAAAAAAAGATACACAAAAAATAGAAACGCGAAAATAGCACGAAAGTATTTTTTTTAAATGCCGTTTTGCTTTTGCACTGACACTGCGTTGTACTGACAATAACAAACACACAAAAAAGAATTATCCAATTTTGTGCAGTCGATCTGAAGTTATGCGCGTACATACATTTCAGTGATTCATTTTTATTTATATAGATATATACTTAGATTATGCGTTATTATTCTAAGGATATATACTGTTATTTTTATATTTGTTGTTCTTGTTGCAAGATAATGGCATTTTTACCAGTCAAAAAGTAAAACTATATTCACTTCTGTTGAAGCAGTGGTAAATTAAAAGCAATGTTGCCCGTCTCGTAAGCGTGGTGATTAGGTACCCATCTTTACTTGATTTTAATGATGGAGTCATTTACCCAGCCCAGACAGTAAGTACTACTTATTTCACTTTAGTTAATCACTTATTTTTCTTATATTGTTGTTGATAGAAATATTATTTATTCTATTCATTCCATTTAATATAAGTTGGCTGTATGAGCTAAAGCCTTACATAGTGTCAAGTTTGTGAAGACTATCTGTCACTGTGCCTGTCAGTTTACTTCTGTCACTTCCTTAGCAATGAATTTGTAGCTCCAATAATGTGAATTTTCTAATCTTTTAATTTGTTATTAATCTTATAAAATGTAAAGCATTTTTGCATTTATACTGAAAATAAATTGTCATAAAATGTCATAGCGCGTTTGATTTTCAACGGTCTGCACACTCGCCCGTTCCCGAACTTCCATTGCCAGCTCACACGATATACCAATGTTAATAGGTTATGTGCCCAGTGAGTATTTAACATAATACATTATTCAAGAAAAATACAATCGGAACAAAGGGCAGAGGAAGAGAGTGTGCGGATTATCACGCTATTGACAAAATGCCGACGTCATCGTCATCTGGTGCTGAGCAGCCGGCCCCTCAACCGGGCAACGGCGCCGGGCCTATATCAATTGAGAGATTACGTGGTTCGTCAAACTATGTATCTTGGAAATTCTCGATGCGCATGCTATTAACCTTAGAAAATATTTGGAGCTGTGTGGAATCATCGGATCAATCAGTCACTACAGACACCCAACGTGACCAGAGAGCATTAGCAAGGATTTGTCTTAGTGTGGAGCCTGCCTTATACCAGTATGTTCGCAACGCCAAAACTGCCAGTGAGGCTTGGAAGAACTTAGCCAAGGTATTTGAGGATCGTGGATTATACAGGCGAGTACTTTTACTCCGGCAACTTCACCATATAGAATACAAAAATTATTCTAACATGCAAGAATACATCAATGCTGTTATGACCCTAGTGTCACAGTTAGCGGATATAGGACGGAGCATCGAAGACGACGAGGTAGCGGAGATTTTACTATCTGGTCTTCCAAGTGAATATGATGTTTTGGTCAGCAATCTGGAAACTGCATGTATCAGTACTACATCTCTTTCGAGCGAGCTTGTTAGAACACGCCTACTGCAAGAAGAAATGCGGAAGAATGGCAATGAACATACATCTTCAACAGATAATGCCTATTTTGTCAAAAAGAAAATAATTTGCAATTTCTGTGGAAAAAGTGGACATGTTCGTAACAGATGCTTTAAGCTCAGGAAGCAGAAGAAAGAGAAGACTGAGAAAGCTACAATTGCGACTGATTGTGCCTATTCAGTGACACAGACTGACTTCATAGTTGACAGTGGGTGTAGCAGTCATATGTTAATTAATAAGAATATGTTTAAAAATTTTAATAATAAGAAGAGTCATGTTTGTATTGCTAATAATACGTACCTGGATAGTGAGGGATCAGGTAAATTTATTATTCCTTGTTCTAATATAGAAATAGAAGCTATGCTCGTTCCTAAATTAGCTACCAATTTACTTTCCGTTAGTAGGCTAATTAAGTCTGGTTATGTACTTGTTTTTGACAAGAAAGGGTGTCACTTTTATAAAGATAGGGACTGTAAGGTCACAGGTATGGTATATGGTCATGCAGCTGATGTCAATGGTGTTTACAAGCTGGATAGCATCACACCTGCAGATAATACTTCGCAGCCAAGTGAGTGCTCTTCAGGTCTCCTGAAGAATAGAGTTCAGGAGAAACAGAGTGCAATGTTAGTGTCAGCGGAGCTCTGGCACAAGCGGCTGGGACACATGAGTTATGGAGGTATGTGCACATTGCGACAAAAGAAAGCTCTTATGTTTCAGGATGAAGAACACAAGCTCTCTGGGTGCGTGGCTTGTTTGAAGGGCAAGCAAGTCTCAAAAGCTTATCCCTCTGGTGAAGCCAAGCGTGCCACTAGTCGATTAGAGCTCATTCACTCCGACATCTGTGGACCGATGCCGATCAAAAGTTGGGGCAATGCGAAGTACATGCTGACCTTGACAGATGACTACAGTAGGAAGAGTTGGGTGTACCTTCTACAAGAGAAAAATCAGGTAATGTCCCGTTTTATTGACTTTAAAAACCTTGTTGAGAAACAGACTGGAGCCAACATAAAGTGTCTACGAACTGATGGAGGCGGTGAATATTGTAATGATCGCTTCAAATCTTTTCTAGTCTCAAGGAATTATTCATCAAATAACCGTTCCGTATTGCCCTCAGCAGAACGGAGTATCTGAGAGGCTAAATAGGACTTTGTTAGAGAAAGCAAGATGCATGCTGCAGGAATCTGGTCTTAGCCGGGAATATTGGGGAGAAGCGGTCATGACGGCCCTTTATTTAAAGAATAGAAGCCCTACAGTTGCCCTTGCTGGACTGATGCCTGAACAAGTGTGGACAGGTTCAGATGTAGACCTTAGTCACCTTAGAGTTTTTGGCTGCATTGCATACTCATTAATTCCTGAGCAGAAACGTTCTAAATTAGACCCTAAATCTAAAAGATATATTTTTATTGGCTACAGTGATTCAACTAAAGGCTATAGGTTGACAGATCCACAAAATCCAAGGCAAATTTTTTATGCTAGGAATGTGACATTTCTTGAGCACAAGTTTTTGAAGGACACGGATGATAATCCTTGTGTTCATTGTAAAAATAAAAACATTGCTAATCACTTTGTTGATGTATCTATTCAGAATTCTAACTTAAATAATACAATTTTACAAAATAATGAAATAGATGATAATAGTATTTTAAATAATGATGCAATTAACTGTGATATTAGCTTAAGTGATAAAGATAATAGTGAATCTAGTCAGAATGATATTAATACTACCATACATTCAGGTGCGGACTTGGAGTACTGTACTGGAGACGAGGGAGCAGAGACTGCTGCTAGTCCAAATCATGCAGACTTGGACTACAGCTCGTCAGAGCATGACCTGTCGTCACGTCGAGGGGAAGCGATGTCTAGTGCCGGCCTTCAGGATCCTGGTTCGGTAACTGATGCTGCGCGCCCTGTACGTAGTACTCGTGGAAAGCCTCCACTCAGGTATGGAGATTATGATTTTTCCTGGGATCTCTCTCTGCTGGTTCACAACGAGATAGAGCCTCTCTCTTATAAAGAGGCTATGTCGTCGTCGGACAAAGAAGAATGGCGACGTGCAATGGAGAAGGAGTATAATGCTCTCCTCAAATATGCTGTCTGGAAACTCGTAGATCGACCACAGAATAAAAATGTAATAAAATGTAAGTGGGTCTACAAGATCAGACAAAACTGCGAAGGTAAGGATAGATTTAGAGCTCGTTTGGTAGCGCGCGGGTTTTCTCAGAAGCAAGGCGTCGACTATAGTGACACTTTTTCACCTGTTGTTAGACACAGTACACTAAGAACTTTATTCGCTTTAGCTAATGAATATGATTTAGATATCAGTCATTTTGATGTAGAGACCGCGTTTCTAAATAGTGATCTAAACGAGCATGTCTTCATGGAACTACCGGAAGGTTATAATTCAGATGATAATAAAGTATGTTACTTATTGAAAAGTATATATGGCCTTAAGCAAGCTAGTCGCATGTGGAATCAAAAAGTACATCAGCTGTTGTCTAATAATGGTTTTAAACAGAGCAAATGTGAACCTTGCGTCTATATAAATAAGAGTGATAAAAGTTTAACAATAATAGCCTTATATGTAGATGACTTCTATGTTCTAGGAAATTGCTCTATAATTAAAAATAAATTGTTAAAATTATTGCAACAGGAATTTATTGTTAAAGATCTGGGCATTCTAAAAACATGTTTGGGTATTAATGTATCTCGTAACAAATCTAAAGGTATTTTAACTATGAATCAAAAAGGTTATATAGAGAAACTTTTGGTGCGTTTTGGAATGGAAAAATGTAATCCAGTCTCAACTCCTATGATGCTTAACAATAAATTAGATAAACCGAATGGTGATTGTCTAGATGAAAATGTGTACCCATATAGGGAGTTGATTGAAAGTCTAATGTACCTCGCTGTATGTACTCGACCAGACATCGCTTTTGTATGTAGTCAGCTGAGTCAGTTCTGTTGTGGCTTCAATATGTCTCATTGGCTTGCGGCTAAACGTGTTTTAAGGTATTTAGCGGGAACCTTAAGTTATGGCTTATATTTTTATAAGACTGGTAACTTAAACATAACTGCATATACTGACGCCGACTGGGCTAACGATATTGTAGACAGAAAGTCATATACAGGGTTTGTAATAAAGCTTGGGAATTATACTATAAATTGGGAAGCCCGTAAACAAAAATGTGTGGCTCTATCAAGCACAGAGGCCGAATACTTAGCAATTTGTGATGTGTGTAAAGACTTGCGTTTTGTTAAAAATTTTCTGAATGAGATAATTGATAAATCACCTTCTATTGTAGTGTATAACGATAATCAGAGTGCACAAAAGCTGTTAGAATGTAAAGAGTATTGCCACAAACGTACAAAACACATTGATTTAAGATACCATTACATAAAAGACTTGATAAATACAGGTTTTGCTGATGTTAAGTATTTATCAACACAAGAAATGGTGGCAGATATATTAACTAAGCCTTTAAGTTTAATGAAGCATAAAAAATTTATAAATGGGATAAATATTAAAGATGTAGAGACTTTTTACAAACTGTGATATGCTATATATATGCATGTAGTTTTCTTTTGTGTTTGGAACTGTGATGTCATTATTATTTCTTTTGTTTGAAAAATGTAATGAATAAGGGGAAGTGATAGAAATATTATTTATTCTATTCATTCCATTTAATATAAGTTGGCTGTATGAGCTAAAGCCTTACATAGTGTCAAGTTTGTGAAGACTATCTGTCACTGTGCCTGTCAGTTTACTTCTGTCACTTCCTTAGCAATGAATTTGTAGCTCCAATAATGTGAATTTTCTAATCTTTTAATTTGTTATTAATCTTATAAAATGTAAAGCATTTTTGCATTTATACTGAAAATAAATTGTCATAAAATGTCATAGCGCGTTTGATTTTCAACGGTCTGCACACTCGCCCGTTCCCGAACTTCCATTGCCAGCTCACACGATATACCAATGTTAATAGTTGTAAACTCACAGTTGATGCAGAAATGATTGAGCAATCGCAAATGGAGGTTGGCAAACCGCAACAGTGGGCACCGCCTGAAAGTCCGAGGGAATTGCGGGCAAGTCCCGCAGCGCCAGCAGCGCGGGCAGCACGAGGAACCGCTTCCACAGCACGGTGCACAGGCCGCCCGCGCAGCACGCGCTCGCCACGCACCCGAGGACCCAACCGACTCTGGAAGTACACTAAGTATTGTTCTGTGTCTTACGTTGGCGACTGACCGAAGTTTGCTGGAGCTGCAGGTGGCGTTTTCAGTGTCACGCGAGAAACTTAAGGTCCTCAAGCCGTGTGCTCGAAACAACGTCAGAGGTTTTAGTCACTATAGTGCGTGTCCCCGTTCCCTACTAGCTTCTCTGAGGGGTTCGGATCGGATCGGGTTAGGTTTTTTTCACACGTACGTCGCGACCATATGTGGTCAAGCAGTGGTTACGTGTGAATAGTGTAGCTGCGGCTTCTTGCTTTTGCGGTTGTTACCTACAACACATAAAAATGTTTGCGATATGGCCGGCCGCTAGTTCGCGGTGTCGCTGCGATGTAGTCGGTATCAAACACGCAGTCATTAATGACGGCAAAATGTGGCCCGTGTGAATTAAACTATTAATTTACATACAAATTAGTCACGCTCCACCTTTACATGTAAAACAGTGGTGTCACTTACACTATCTATTTGCTTATTCTTAGGTCCCAGTGTGGAACAATATGTATACTTAGTGGCGTTCCTAGAGGAGTACCACTAGGCACTGAACGTTTCACATTAGCATTTTTGGTAGCATGAAGTGTGTGTGTGTCACTACTGAAATTACGCTACCAATACTTTTTGTAGCGTAAGTTACCCTTAAAGGTTTAAGGTTTGAATAAAGATAAAACTTTTTTTAAAAAGTTTATGTGGTCGTTGCTCACAAAAAAAATTTGGCAAGGGGTCCATGGTAGGAGAAAGGTTGGTAACCAATGATTTAAAGCATTTTTGACCACTATCGTGTAGCTATCATGATGAATTCACATCAACATGATACAGCATGGACACACGATTAAAAGCACTTACGGAATAGAATAGAGTTAACTGATGCGATAAAGATTGTTACAATCTCTTCTAATTTTGGCAAGTTAATTTTTCTATCAAGCGAAGGCGTGCTGGCGACCACTGTTTGTGAGTTATCCATTCCTAGAGTATGTGGAGGCGCTAAGGAAACTCACTGATCCGAGTAGTAAGGAGACATCAAATACTTGAATCCATGCAACGTGGTTGTTTTTAAATACTTGACGACAGCTTGTTTCCATACTGATTTAGCCATTGTTATAGAGTTGAGAAAATATTTATTTTGAACAATGGCACCGCAAATACAGGCAGATACTGAGCGCCCTATCATAGAATACGAAATATAATGTTTTATTGGGTCCACAGTTATTAAGATTGGTATCTCCGTGATCAGTTAGTAGTTTACAGGCGATATGCGCTGATTGGACCTCGCTGACTGGACGCCCCTAATGACCAACGCACCAATTATATTGATATTACTTTGCTAATAACTCCCAGAGTCGACATTTAACGTGTGTCAGTTTTTGTACCATATTATTATAGATAAATAAACTGAGGTGGAAAAAATACAATTTTCACTTTTACATAGAAATTAACCATTAAATTAGTATGCAATAGCAGTAGCTATAGTATGTTCAAATAATTTTTAACGCAAATTTTGTTGCGAACAAATTGCAAAAAACACAAATGTTGAAAAAATTTCCACGAGCAGGATTTGAACCTGCACCCTTCTGACTAACCGGGTCAGGTGCTTTTCCAATTGAGATATCGTGGTACTAACCAGCCGTTTTTTTTTAGTAGCCATAGTACGCCATGCTTGGTTGGAAACCGAACCCGGGGGGACCTCTGGATCTGAGGCTGGCATAGTCTAACAAATAACCATTAACACATCTGTGATTGATCATCCATCAAACAGAAATAGTTAATGTGGGTAGCTACATTGACGGTTCCCACGGGATAGGTATTATAACTATTTAAGTTAAATAAAATCTCGACGGACAGTTATTATATTAATGTATTTACAACAATATCGACAAAAGTTTAAAACATTACTTTGGCTATTATAATACATTACAATATGTCTAGGAGTTGAATATAAATATGATTTCAATACCTTTTATGACAGTATTAAGTCTGTATAAATGTTTTATGTCACACATATAAATTCATTACATGATACACCTTAAGATAGTAAATAAAAAGTAAAATATACACAATGATATCAAATAATAGCCATATTTTTTTGAAGATACATTTTATATCAGAAACAAATTGATTTTGCTTGTATTTATAAAAACTTACAAAAATAGATAAAGCAAACTTTATTAATATACATCTAATTAATAATAATAAAATAAGGAACATTTGAAGTCCTGGCCTCCCATGTCAGATTCAGTCAGTTCATTGTCCCCCTGACAAATTGATCCCTCCACTTGACCACGCATGGTATGGCTAGACCATAGCAACAGCTGACTATTATCTTGCAAATAATACATCGCTCATTCATATTTATCAACCGTCAAAAATATAATTCATTCATAATATAAATATGTACATTCATCTCAATAAAAAAAAACACATCTTAAAAAACAATTGTCAGCAGATAAGAATAAACCTTTTCTTTTCTTAGCCATTATTCTTTGAAAACGAAGTCGTGGGTAAGTATATATTTTTATCTAAGTACATAGGTACTGTTTTGGTATAAAAAATTGCTGGTTCAAAAATACCTAAACTGTAGCACACCGAAATTATTTTGTATTTTTAGTATTAATAAAGTTTGTGCTAAAAACATTTACAAAATACATTTTAATTTTAGGTCCGCTGTCTCGGGCGAGACAGGACGAGGCCGCAGTACAAAATGAAATCGTCTATGTACAGTGAGAATAATAACAAATATCTATTCGTCTTTTAAGAATAAGAAAAATATGCAAACAAATTGTAGGTAGAGTCAGCTCCTCTTGTCTCGCCCGTGAGTGTACAGCCGCCATTTTACTACTAACTACTAATTAGTAGAGGACCTATATATGCGGCCAGCTCGAACTAATTACAGTTTTAAATCCCTACATTTAAAATATTCAGTTAATCCATAAAGAATTGTCGTCGGAATGCCATAATAGTCGCCTCGGTGAGGTCTCGATCAGGCACGCGATGCATTGCGCGGCGCGTCGTGCGTCATCATAACGCGTCTAATTCAAACATACACGCGAATATATGCGATATATGAAAGCGTACATAAACGTTGTTTCGCATTCTGTTCGACATACAGCGTCGCACTGCACTAACGAGATGAATAGATAGTGTATGTCATTTGCATCGCGAAGCACGGAGTAAAGTGCTCTGTTTGTTAATACGGCATCCGTAGCGTTTGACGCATCAAGATATTTCATAATTACAAAAGTAAAGTGTCACAAGGGTGGTTTAAATGCAATCACCTATGAAAAGGCACGTACAGCGAATGACACATAAACAAAACTAGGTCATCACGCGCTGCGCAACGCACCGATCTCTTTCCACAAAGCCCGGGCTTCGATTCTACAAAATTTTATAAAACGTCTACAATAGTGTGTCAAACACGCGTCTTGTAAGGCCTTTGATTATAGTTTAGTTATAATAGGTAAGGTTGCCATCATTGAACCGACGCTTTGATTGGACCACCGAAGTTTCCCGGAAACGACGGTTCCTAGACACGAACGAGAGAAAAAATAGTGGCCCGTGAGGCCTCTCGCTTACTCTGTAACCGCCATGCGCCAGTGCTTTAGTGGCTGCCGTTCAGAGTGTACGTATTTGTGTGTTTTGGCGTACTCAAAAATTATTTTGTCGTGTTACAAAATTGCAAGTAAATTTTATTTTTTTATTTATCGCTATGATGTTGGTATTGGCTAACATTGTATTAATTAACGGTTGTTTTATATATTAATTTAAATATCTAGATGTAACGTGTTATACGTTAAGATAGTAAGATGTTTTTGATTGACTTCGTAGATAGTTGCTATCATTGGACTACTTTTGATCTCTTCCATTGGACCGGTCCAATGATAGGATCTAAAAATAAGCAAACTTATAATAGTTTTTTTTTAACAGGATGGATAATAACGAAAATAATGATCCCAATCGAGGCAAAAGAGGCAAATACTACGAATGGAATGAGACTAGTATGAAACTAGCTATCGAGGCTGTAAGATCGAAAAATATTGGTCTCAATGCTGCTGCGAGGTCCTACGGGGTTCCGAAGGCGACTTTACGTTATCGTAGGAAGCTGGATAGTAACCAAAAAGCCAAAGGTAGTGTACAGATAAAAGGTTCAGAAGGCGACCTTACATCGGAAGTTGAAGCTCAAATGGTGACACATATAAAAGAAATGGAGTCAATTTTGTTTGGCTATACACCAAAAGAAAAATGAGCTGATGATGATGATGATGATGATACACCAAAAGATGTTAGAATGTTGACCTTTAAATATGCTGAAAAATATGGATTAAAACACAGATTTAACGTAGGAAAACAGTCAGCAGGATAAAAATGGTATTACAACTTTATGAAACGCCATCCGGACCTGTTTGCGTCAGCCAGTCAGGCACACCATTTAATCGAGCGACAGCATTTAACAAAAAGACGGTCAAAGATTTTTTTGACCAGCTCATTGAAGTAATTGAAAAACACAGCATTAATGAGGCTTGACATATCTATAACGTCGAAGAAATAGGGCTAACAAATGTGCAAAGAAGGCCACAAAAAATTTTAGCACAAAAGGGATTAAGTTGGATCGATAACTAGTGGTGAAAGACGCACAACAACTACAGCTGTTTGCTGTACGAATGCAGCAGGATAATGTGTAGCGCCACTGATCATCTTTAAAAGAAAGAACGACAAAGTCGAATTGCAAGATGGTGCTCCAGCAGTATCAACTTTTGCTTATAACCCAGAAAGTGATTATATAACCAAGGACATTTTCTTTGTATGGTTCTAACATTTTATTCTTATCGTCAGCTTATCTCCCTTACGAGAAGGCCAGTATCACCACAGATACGGGAACTGGTAACCTACGGCAGCCGAGAAAACTTAAATGTCGTCATCAGCTGCGACGCGTACGCGCATCATGCCGCCTGGGGCAGCTCAAACACCAATGAAAGGGGGGAGAAGCTTCTGGAATATCTAGTAAGTTCACCCATGCAATTACTTAACAAAGGTAGCAAGCCTACTTTTTTCAACGCCCGCAGGGCACAGGTGATCGACGTAACCATTGCTAACAATAGAGCGGTAAGGAACATCAAAAACTGGCATGTGTCGGATGAGGTCTCCCTCTCTGATCATAACTATATATGCTTTAGGTACAGACTAGGTGTAACCATAAAAACTGTGCGTAGGAAGAGCCCCAGGAACACTAACTGGAACGGCTTCAAAAGGACCGCAGAATGGAGTTGGATGGTTCTAGTTGTAAACTAAACTCAGCCTTGGACATAGAGCTTGAAGCTGACAGAATTACAGAAGCACTGATGACGACCTGGCAAAATAACTGTCCAAAGACGAAATCAGTAGCAAGAAGGGTACCATGGTGGAACCTGGAACTGGCTCGAATTAGAAGAGCTACACGACAGGCGTTCAGTTCAACGAAGCGAAAGCGAGGAACGACTTTAGCGACTACAAGGAGGCCTTAACGCGGTACAGTAGTGCGGTACGTAAGGCAAAGAGATCTGCCTGGAGAAAACATTGCGACCAGATACAATCTGTTCCGGAAGCAATGAGACTAACCAAGGCTATCTCTACCACAAAGCCGATTCCATTAACCACGTTACGGAAGGAAGATGGAGTAAGTAGAGACAGGGAGTGAGACATTGAAGTTTATGTAAAAGTCGTCCAAGACGAGCATGATCCAATCAGCTGGAAGGAACAGCAGAGAAGAACTTCCAAATATGACTGGATAATAGCGAAAAGGGTAGTAGATGAATGTAAAGTTGAATGGGCGTTGGGGAGTTTCCAGCCGTTTAAGGCGCCAGGGCCTGACAACATTTATCCCATTCTACTACAACAGGGCACCCCCATCCTGGGACCTCATCTCTGCAGGCTGTATAAAGCATGCATAGCTTTTGGACACATTCCCAGAACATGGAGGCGTGTTAAGGTAATCTTCATACCCAAAACGGGAAAACCAGATTACGAAGAACCCAAAATCTTTAGGCCTATAAGTCTAAAATCCTTTCTCTTGAAGACCCTGGAGAAGATGGTAGACAAATATATCAGAGCAGGACCACTGAAAAGATTCCCACTCCATGGACTTCAATGTGCATATCAGGCAGGGAAGTTAACAGCCGTTATCAGAGCCAGAGGACAAACATCATCCATCGTTATTAATAGAAGCCGATTTGGTATTGAATGCTTGCCTTCAGCAAGCGCACGTACGGTGCGCCGTTTTCACGCTGCCGACTATGGCATTATTAAGGCAGAGCTGGATACAGTAAGGTGGGAGCAGCATCTATCCGGTATTGATATTGAGAGTGCATTAGATAACTTTTATTCAATAGTTAATGATGTAATTGATAAACATGTGCCTGTAAAATTAGTAAAAAATTGTAATGAATATCCTGTATGGTTTACTCCTACATTAATTAAAATGATAAAGAAAAAACATAAATTGCATAAAAAATGGAAAACTTATGGAAGACTTTCTGACTATGAAAAATTCTCAGACGTGAGACGTGATGTTAAAAAGTTTGAAGTTTCTTGCTATAATTCATTTATAACTCGAGCTGAGACTAATATCTATGGAGATTGGATATCAGGTGGATGCTGTGTACACCGATTATTCGATAAAATTTCACATTCCCTATTAATTTTAAAGCTCGAAGCTATCAGTGTGCACGGCGATCTGCTACGTTGGATTACATCTTATCTCAGAAATAGAGCGCGAGCTGTCACAATAAAAGGTTTTACATCGAACTTTATTCCGATTTCCTCCGGAGTCCCACAAGGATCCCACCTTGGCCCTTCACTCTTTAATGTCTTTATTACGATGTCGTAAACTGTTTTCTAAATTCCAAATTATTATTATATGCTGATGACACAAATATTGCGAAAATTTACAGAGTGATCTTAATCGTTTGTGTGAATATTGTGTTTCTATTTTAAATGTATTTTTCAACCTGATTTTGATGGTAAAATTGTATTTTGTTTTGATTTATTTGATATTTACTTTATTTTTTCTTTCGCACTGTTGTTCAACAAGTAGTTAATTTTGTAGAAGTTAGCAGTGGAAACTTTAAATGCTACTGTATTATATTTTTGAATTGTTTATATGTGTGATATAAAGCTGTATGTTTCCTTAATAAAATAAAATAAAAAATAAAATAACTGTTAATTTGCACATCGACCAAAAATGGACGTACAGGAGAATAGCTGATCATTTAAAATGTTACGTAAAGAAAGTTTTTAATGCTATTGACCATTATAAAAGACACGGAACTATTGAAAATGTTTCTAGAAAGGCTCGACCGAGGAAAACTTCGACGAGAGAAGATATGCTAATCGTACGTATTGCTAAACAAAACCCATTTAAAGGCTCCAACCAGATTAAAAATGAAGTTTTTCGCCTGATGACTCTAGAAACGTCTCGTCAAGACTGGTACTCCGTAATTTAGTGGAAGCAAAATTGTTTGGGAGGGTTTTTCGAAAGGTATATGCCGCTTCTTACCAAGCAACATCGAGAGAAGCGATTATTATTCGCTAAAAATTATGTCAATTGCACGGTGCGAGATTGGAAAAAAGAAAATCTTATTCTCAAATGAAACTAAAATAAACATGGTAAATTTAGACGGCAAGCGCTACGTTAGACGTCCAATAAACCATGCTTTTAATTATAAATACACTAGAAACATAGTCGAGCACGGGGGCGGCAATATCAAGGTATGGGGATGTTTTTCCGGATGTGGGGTTGGACCCGTTCGAAAGATTGAAGGTACAATGGATCAACTGCAGTACAAAAACATCTTAGAAGAGACAATGATTCCCTACTCTGACGACAATTTGCCTGTAACCTGGATCTTTCAGCATGATAATGACCCTAAACACACCGCCAACAGTGTAAAATATTTTCTTAGGGAACAGCGTATTTCCGTCTTAGACTGGCCTGCAAATAGCCCTGATTTAAATCCCATAGAAAATCTGTGGCGTGTCGTAAAAAATAAAGTCTCAAACAAACGTGACTCCAGTCACAACGAACTCTACGAAGGTTTTGTCGAAGCATTTTTTTTGTATTGTTTCTAATTAGTTGTTCATTATTGCTGATACTTTGAAACTCATTTAGTTGTCTGTATGAGATTTAATATTGAATCGGTACTTGTTTAGTTGATATTTTGTTGTTTTTTCTAATAAATGATAAGTTATTGAACATATTTTATGCTATTTGTTGTTTCATTTCCACATAAAAAGTATTAGGGCCAAATATCTTGTATAATGTTAAGTTCAGTTGGTAGTGTTTCTAATTATATGTCCACCACTGTATATCTACTTCAGTATGAAGAAATTTAAGCTTTGAAAAAAGTGGTCCAATACTGGCAACCTAAGTAATAACACCCCTAAAAGTATTACATATCATCATCATCAATTAATGCCAACTTTATGCTGAAGCTTAGAGGTCAGTATACAAAGTTTTCTGCGATCGTATATAGCTTGTTACATTACATAGATGTTACATAGTGATGATTTAGAGGTTCATTTACAACAACACACAAACGCCGGGTCGGGCTAACTGGGATGACGCAATCAATGTATCGACACACTATTTAAGGCTAGGCCAAACCAATGCGTTCAGCTCGCGTCCGCGTTGGCGTGCGCGGTGGCGATCAGTTATGTACGAACTTGTAGCGACGTGTTCACATCAATGCGTCCTCTGATTGGCCGCGGCGTCCGGTGCAGCGTCTGCAGCCATTAGGCTAGGCCAAACCAACGCGTTCAGCTCGCGTCCGCGTTG
>OY720027.1:1197289-1221258 GCA_963082485.1 Eudonia mercurella | reverse complement strand
ATACTTACTTATTTACTATACTAAACAAACTTAAATACAGAACTTAACTATAAAAAAAACAGAAAAAATAATTAGAAATTAAAAACTAAAGACCTATAAATAAAAGATGTCCTCCAACTGTGGGCTCATGGGAACGGTCCCAAGAATGCTGGCAACATTGCCCCTTTGGATTGCCAAACTAATACGCTGGCAAAGGTAGCTGCCAGCCTTCCTGTCACCGGAGGCCTCAATAAGGCGAGCACTTAACTCTTTAACCAGCTGCTTTGCCTCCGGCCCCCATGGACCCATTGTTTCCACCGCAAACGGAACAAATAAATAATTTCGACCTAGGTTTCCGTATTTGTGCCGTTTGCTATTTTCAGCGCTTACCGCAGCAGCCCCCACATGAAGTGAAGTGGCGCGAACATGCGAGGGAGCCACGGTGTCAGCACAGGTTGCATCCCACACCAACGGCCTGCCAAGCTTCCAGGGCCCGATGGTCATTCCGTCAGGTCTCTTGCCATCGCTGCGAGAGATACCAGCTGGCTCTAAGACAGCTGGTAAACCAATGGTGGCAAAAGCACTGCGGATGATGCTGTTAAGTGTCGAGTGACGCATCATACGGCCAGCACTACGAGCGCAAGAGAGGCCGTGATGGCCAAGCTCGTCAACAGCCTCCCCACATATACAGCGGTGAGGGTGGACTAATCTTGCGCCTAAACGGAGGCAGACCGCTAGAGTAAGAGACGGCCCGTCTAACAAGGTACCGACATTGGCAGATGGCAAAGCCTGGAGCCAGTGGCCTGACTCTCTCTCGGAAACGGCAGTGAGACGAGCGAGATCGGCCGTGTCAGCCGATGTGGATATAAGCCCCTCCAATATTTGCTTGCATAAGGGCTCGTCCCATTGCTTCTGTGATTGTGGTAGTAAGGGTAGGCTAGAATTTTGACAGGCGGATAACCAAGCGTCTCTAGCATCTGCCTTGCCCGACAACTCTACGGAACCCAATGATGGGTTGATAATCTTCCTGTAAAGATTGTACGTGCTATGGGCAGAAGACAAAAACGCTGGCAGGGCCACACTGGATAAATTCCTAACTCCTAGGCCTCCGAAGCGTACAGGAAGCGAAGCCTGTAACCAAACGCGGTCGTTCATTGAACAATTTAAAACTTTAATAAGAGTTTCTCTTATCAAATCATCTAAAATTGATAACATTGCTGGAAAAAGCCAAAGTTGGGAGCAACGTAGTACATATGTAAATTTAGGAACAAAAAGACAAAAACGAATGATAAACAATGCCATGTGTGGATTAATTTTGAATAATCGATCTGCAGTTGAATTGAATTTAGTGATCGCATCGTTTATAAAAGCAGGGATGGCAGCATCGAGAAGCGGTGAGCCTAATAAAAATAATGAATCATCGTTGAGAATTTTGATGTTTGGGGCCAGGCGACTGAAGTCAGTAACTATTTGTGCTCTACGGTCTGAGGCCACGGAATTCGAAATGTATAATTCACATTTTGAAAAATTTAGCTCTAAACCTATAGTGCTAAACTGGTTTAACAAAGTTTGTAGGTCCTCGAGAACTAAACCAGAGTTTCCCCCTAAAGTGCCGTCGTCGAGATACCAGATATTAAATTTTGAATTTAGATTTGAGATTATTTGGTGAATAGCCAAAGAAAAAATAGCAGGACCTAGGGGATCACCCTGCTGGCAACCAACGGCGGAATGTAAAAGATTGTTACGGTAAATCAAATTTGTTGGTTCGCCGTAACATTGCCATAAATATTTATAAAATAAGGGAATTTCCTCTTTAACTTTCGCCAGCAGAGCACCCCTGTCTACGGAGTTGAAGGCGTTCTTCACATCCACCTTCAACAGTACTTCACCACCATCATTCAGCAAGAAGGTGCGAGCTGAGTGAACCGCAGCCTCACAGCCTCCCTTTGAGCCAAACCCGAGCTGAACTGGCTGAAATTTAGAAGAAAGATCAGAAAGGATGTGCTTGACACAAATTTTGGAAACAATGCGCCGGATGGTACACCCTACGGCAATAGGCCTTATTCCACCATCTTTCTTTTTTAATGCACAAAGGTTAGCGCCGTAGAGTATACCTGTAATGTTCTGTGGAACATTTCCGGCAAGCATGACATTACAAAGCTGGGTAATTTTGGTGAGAAGAACTCTGCCGGCGTCTCCAGAGGTACCAGAAATCAAATCTTTAAAGTGTTGCGGTGATAGACCATCGAGACCACCTGCAGAGCCATTTTTAAAAGAGAGAATGGATTTGAATACTTCGTCCTCGTTGGTCGAAGGCGAAGCATCCGTAGACTCGGGTGGATCGGGGAGACGAAGTGTTGCTGCAGGAGGTGGGTGCTTAGAGAGTAGAGAGGCCACTGTCTCCTGAGAGTCAGGAGCAATGATATCACTAGAAAAAATCAACTGAGTGGCACCTTTTAAATCACCTACGTTGATTTTTTCTTCAACCTTACTAACATTAAATGACGCGAGTGGTGGTTTTTTATAACTAATGGGTGAACTATTCAAATTTAGTATGGGGTTGGAACAATTGTTTTTAATTTTTTGGGTCAACGTTAAACTAGAATTTCCATCTTTGCATACATGAAGGACGCGATACGCAAAAGTTAAAAATTGTTCCCAACTATGCGAAGTATTTTGGTTGATGACACTACTGATGGTTGTTGCGAGTGAATGAGCTACAGAGGTACGTGCTCCTCTCGGAATTCGTTTAATAATTGGTGTATTTTTCTTTAATTTACCTAAAATTTGCCAAAATTGTAGGTCTTGTCCAGTAGGTGGGTTAAAAGAACTCGATGAAATAGGTGAATGTGGTTGGAAGGCTTGAGTGGTTTGGCTAGGTCTATGAACTTTACCTATATGTATATTCAAACCTCTCTTGCCTCTGAAAAATTTTGGATGTGAACAGAGCTCGCACCTCACAAATTGCCCATTGCCGGTATCTTGAGCTGAATTTGTGGAATGTTGGGACATCTCACAAATAAAAACATTAAAATTAAAAAGCACCAAAAAAATATTAGAAATAAAATTATAAAATAAGAATGACAGCTGCTGCAGCTGACGGCTTTTGGCGCAGGCGTGAGATGTCAGCAGCACTGATGAACTCGTCCGTTATTGGCTGCCTCGATGCGGGGACAACGCTCACTGGTTGTAAGAATAGCGTTGCCAAGACGACAATTTGCAGCGAGTTGTTGACATTGGAAAACAGGGTCTTGACAGAAATTATAAATATAAAAGTGTTTCTCGGTAGCTTCAGCGGCGGCGCACACGGATGCCAATGGCGCAGGCAGACGTGGGCACAAGGCAGGAATAAAAAAAACACTACACTAAGACTAGTTATGCGCCATAACTTTTATAAAATAATTAAGAATTTTGCAGAGATGTTTGACGTCCACCCTTTAACATAAAATAATAATAATCTAATAATAATAATAATATAATATATATAATATAATATAATCTGTATGTTTGATATGTGGTAAAGGATTGATAAAATAGTTATTGCAATTTTCTTTGCTTAGTAAGTTAAGGTTAATTTTATATTTTTATGAAAATGAACATTAACAGCTATTTTGCATTGTACAATAAATTGTATTCCAACCTGCAGTTGCACTGCTGGCACTGCGGCGGGCCGCCCTCGAGGTGCGGCGGAGGCGCCAGGCAGTGGCGCGTGATCTTCACGTCCGCCTGGTTGTTCATGCAGCCAATGCATAGCTCTAGCTCTTGCTATAAATAGACATAGACAATACTTGGAATAATGCTTCAATTTTAAAGAAAGTACTGACCAACCCGCATTTGGCAAGCATGGCAATAAAGCCATTACCCATTAACTGTAGTGATGACTTGATTTCAATGTTGGAGGCCTATGCCCAGCAGTGGGACAGTTATAGGCTATTTACTTACTACCTTAAAAGAAGGTATAGTTTTAGGAAAAAATTGTATTATAATTCTTTACATTAATTAACTATTACAACTGATAAAAAAAGAGACAAGGAAAATAATAATAGATAGCTGGATAGCTGGAAATAATAGATAGCAATGACAAAATGAGTTTTGATTTTTTACAATATAGTTTGAAAAATTACCTGATCTTCAACATAAAATACGGGGTTCTGCTCAACATGTTGTTTGAATACGGTCACAAATCTCTCAACCAATGTCGGCAAGAGCGATAGGTGTTCAGGGACTCTCACTGGTGTCATAAGTCTCGGCTGTAGGTCTCGAAGTGCTGTTGTAGAGATGCGGAATGTGAAACGGTCAACATCATCACGGGATGGTATGGCTTCAATATTAACATACTGTACTTCATCTTCTCCAGTTGGTGCCAGATTGTGGCTGTCAGTCTACACAAAGAAGGTATTGGTATCTTTATTCAAGAACATTTATATAATATTTTAGTTTTTATGTAAAGCATTATACTAACCGCAGTTGCAACAAGAGCGCAGTCATTTTGTCTCACAACATTCAGCTTGTATTGTGATACCTTGATCAGCCATGTCTCAGTAGCAACAAACTTGCTAGTTGCCGTCAGCGGAATGGATACTTTATCGACACTGTAAAGTACAAAATAAACTTAAACGCTTATTGGGAAACAGGCCATGACAATATTGAAGTGAATACTTCTTTAAACTTACTTTCTGAATTCAATATTCAAACGGGCAGCTACAACTCTCCAGTCACTACCTTGTGTGACATACTTCAGAAGGGGCAGCACTGCCGGATGCTTGCTCCTATCATGTTCCCACCAGCATAGAATTCTGTAGCACATCAAAAGCGGTATGATAGCCGTGCCTGCCGCTCCAGCCAGCATCCATGGACTGCGCACTCCGCCGCACCACAGCGTAAATACATATCCAAGCGGCAATGCAGAGTGGATCAGCGCTGTAATTGTAATTCTCTTCATGTGGTACCCAACAAAGTTCATATTCTCGGATCCTAGGCAGTTCTCGAACAGCTGGGCTATTGTGAACCCGGCTGATACGAATTCGGTGGGTGGGTAGACCACGCATATACAAAAAAGTATATAAAAAAGTGTGATGAGAATATTCATTTTTATTTATTTATTTACTTAACTTAACTTAATTGTATTAAATTACTACTACTTTATTGTATTTTTTTCAGAAATGCTTAATTCATTCTTTTGAAATTATTAGTTTTTCATAGATTTACGAAATAAAAACAGATAATAAATTCACAGCAATCGTAATTTACCGACTTTTTGAATACTTTTAATTATTTTTATCGGCACGAACAAGACTGTCACTATTTTGTCACTATGACAGCGAAGGGAGCTTCCACATACAGCCAAATAAAATTAGAACAGGGCTTAATACCGTTACCAAATTCCCACCTAAGTTACTGGTAAATAACATTATTTCTATAAAGTTACTTTGGTACCGATATTGCAGATAAAGTTATCTAGAAAAGTGTCGCTCCTTTTTTCGTTAAATATTATGCTTTAGCCAATCCGCGTAGAGCGGTTAGTTAATTAATAATTAAAATATTAATTACCGGTAAAAATGTCATCCACGTAACGATTCCAAGCTTACCGTTACTTTTTTTTAAACTGGTATCTTTATTTGGCAGATTTATCGATACCAATTTTTTAACGGTATTCCCTATAGCCCTGAATTAGAACTGTAATAAGTAAGAGTTTTTGTTCACAAATGGGTGCAAAATTCAAAAAGTTACATTTCATTCAACGAGTTAAAATAAATCATTTATTTAACAAACCGTTAACTCATGCATGTGCGTAAACAATAGCTATGTATTAACAAAACATCTATCATTGTTATTGTAGCTACAAGACATAAATCATGTTTACGTCGCGTGATTTTCTAGCTCCGCACGTACTCGGCGGCAGATCAACCTATCCAAATTTGTTAAATTTCTCCAATGAATAATAACCCTTATTAATATACAATAAAGTTCAAGATTGATTGTAGAAATTTCAATGCGCTCTATCCGATGACCGCTGATGACTGAGCGCTATAACTCTATGACTGAGCGCGACGCGCGAGCCGCAGCGAACAGCTGATATTATAGTCGCGCGCACCGTTTCCGACCGCGATCGCAGCGCCCCCTGCCGTCATCTTTAGTACTTAAATAAGAATTGTATAATTTATGCCACTAGTTGTAGTTGTTTTTATTAAAATATACATTCTACAATCAGTCTTCAGTCTAAGCTAATGTATTATTTACCACAAATACCCACTAGCTAAATTATATTACATATTATTCTACTCTATTGTTCTTACAAAAATAATTATACTTTAGGTAATTATATCGATAATATTATTATATGGATCACATATTTGAGCCGTTTGTGGAAGAGATAGAAGGTCTATGGGGCCCGGATGATCACAAACTCTTTAAAGACATCTATAAAATTAATAGAAACTACCCAGGACCTCAGCTGCTGCTAGCTTTCTGGGCACTTTGCCTGATGGGGATGATTTGGGGCAATTTTTTTATTTATAATTAGTATCAGTTATAGTTTATAGTTTTTTATCAGTATATAAGTAATTTAATTTACTTGTGTCTTTGTTTTCTACACATACCTCTAGGTTTCTAGGATACTGCGGCAGTATACTATCAGTCCTTAACCGAACAAATTTCTCACCAGTAAGAGCACTGGGCACTTAGAGCATTAAACAACTGGACAGTGCTCGCAGTGTATATCGGTACATACCTACTCCTAGATAGACGACGCATGTGTCACGATTTGTATGAAAACCAAGCGTGCCACATTTTTTTGACATACTATTTAGTGATGGAAACCACCTTACGCGCCAAATCGATTTAATAAATGCCGCGTTGCGAACGATTTTACATACATTTGTTTATCGATTTTTGTCATCGATTTATATCAAAAGCAAAGCAAATTTTTATTAAGAAGTTTTATTTTATTATTTAAATTTTATTAAGAAATAATCAATAGCACAATTTATGTGTGGTGATTGAATGAATTGTTTAATGGCAACGCTAGTCATGACGTTACCTATATTCATGCAGCGCATAAGCCGTCAGGTCGTTCAATAAAAAGAAAGACCAGCGGTTGATTTTTGAACCGGTGATCAACTCTCACGCTATGATATCAATTACGAACGAGTGCTCCTTTTTCTCTTATTTAAGGTCACTGGTAACTTATCTTTTTCACCGAAAATTCTTGAACGATATGTATCTTAGTAATCAAATTGTATATAATGGAAAAATTATGATTTTCGTAATTTTTTTCATTTTACTTATAATTCGAGATCACCAGTGAGGTTAAAAATCGCCCCCCAGTACCTAAATATAACAATTAAGAGACATTTCGGTATACACAACGTGTTCAACGAAAATATATACCTATAGCATTAGAAAAATCACAAAACCACCATTAAGCCAACGATCGACAAATTAAAATGTCGATGTCAAAATAACTTCCCGATTTTAATGTTTCTTGCGGAAATAAAACAGTTTTGATACGTAACGTGCTTTTTATTTATCTTATTTTTATTTAGATTTTTTTACCTAAGTAATTAAACTGTATTGGTGTGTAAAAAAAGTCGCTAGAATTTTTGGATATCATTTTGTGGAGGTGAAAAAGCCCTCTCTTAGAGATTTTGAATTACTTTCAAACTATAATTTCTTTCTCATCATCATAATTTCGTAAGCGATTAGAATCGAATAGACGTACGTAGGCACTAATTAGAAAATTTTACAGAAAAATGACAAAGTGACTGTGCTTTGAAACTGACGCAAAGTACGTATGAAACGATAGTTTGATGTTCATTGCCCGTTTTCACAATACACTACCTACATGTATAGAGTTAAGTAAAGCCGCAATGTATCACGAACATGAGACATAACTTAGATTTTCTCAAAACTGTCATAAAATCAAAATAAATTATTTTAAAATTTATTACGAATATTTGTATCATAAAATTACTTTCGTTCGGAAGGCATCGTGTTCTACTTATTGACTACTAACAGATGAAGTGTTTTTACAAATTATAACAGAACATTGAGGCATTTTCGTGTTTATGTCAGATGTCTTCCTGGGTAAATGTCGATCGCGGACTGAATGTAGGAAACTGGCAGTGAGCACAAATGAGCTTACTCGAAGCGTCTTAAGTAGGTGTACCTACGTGATCTATGTTTATATAGGTGTGTTTTCTATAAGATAATAAATTTTCTTGTTTTTTTTAACTGGGTTTATGACAAATATTATATTTATTACATCCATAATCAATTCAAAGGGTACCTAAAAAATTAAAATAAACATTAATTTTATAATTCACTAGCTGACCAGCGGCGTACCGCTTTGACAGTTTCCATAACAACAAACATAACGTTGACAGATTCCATACAACAATACAAACAAATCATTCGTCCGCTTAAAAACACCCGTATCCCATAATGGATCCCTATAGCAGTGCCACTTACCGGGTCCAATTGTAAATCTAAACCATTATCAAATTCACTTAAACACACACAGAAAATTTCATCCAAATCGGTCCAGCGAGTCCAGCCGTTTAGAAGGTGTTCAATAACATACACACGCACTGAAGATTTTTATATATAAAGATATCGATGAAAAAGCAATTGAGCTGCGCTTCACTGCGCTGCGATTAAGTGTCACAATCACAACCACAACAGATGCAAACTACTACACTATAGACGTCAACTTGACGCAAACTTTGTGGATTGTGGATGTGGACACGTATCATTCTGTTTGCAATTTTATTGAAAATATTCTTTCTTCAAGTTTCATTTAGTAAAAACAACAACGATTTCTATATCAATAAGATCAGTTAATTTTATTAAGGTATTTTTTTTCTTATAGTTTTAAAATCAGTGCCAGAATACCATATAGGTATACATATTACTATTATAAAACTGTCTCAGTCTGTTGTCTGTTGTAATAAACGTTAAATATTACCGGTATTCATGCTAGCAGAGTATTATGGTTGTCAAGCAGGCATTAAAACAAATTGTTTAACATAAACAATAATGTTGGGGTTATCATTGGTGCTTACCATGTAATTTGGTTATTTTGAGCTGCTTGCTGAAATTAAGATATATACAGTTAACTGATCTGAAATAATTTTTGTTTCCTAAGCTCAAAACTCAAAAGAAAAAACTAATTTGATTAGCTTGACTTAAATATAATCTTGGTTATAGTAATATTTTCAAGTTTGTCATTGGCTGTTATATCCCCTTATTCTCTACATCCCATGTTAAGATGACTCACATATTACTATCTTAGGCAATCCATTTCATTTTACCCCCTGTGTGGTGGCGGGGATAAAGAATTGCACCACCCCATATCTTCCCAAGGGTGTTGTAAAAGCCGACTAACGGACCATTCCAGAGAATGGGCAGCACCATCTCTCTGAGGTTACTATTAACCAACTGCGATCGCCAACCCGCCTGCCAAGGGTGGCGATTACGGCAAATACCCCTCAGGGAGATCCATGGGGGAGGCCTTTGTCCAGCAGTGGACGTCTTTTGGCTGAGATGATGATGATGATGATTTCATTTTACCCTAATTAAATAAGCAGTTCTATTTGTAAAGTATTCTGTATTCATACTGATAATCTCAATTTCTGCAGAATGGGGGGTGTTGAGCAGTCATGCTACACTCTGATCAACTATCCAACAGACTCAGAGCCTTACAATGAGATGCAACTCAAGTTAGATCTTGGTAAGTTTATAAACTTTAGCTTTAAGAAGATATGTATAAATCTGGCTCTGTTTGTTGTATATTGCTTGTTTTCTCAGTACACTGTCCCTTACTAGCCTTGCCTCACAAACCAATGGTATAGTAGCTTGTATAATGTTCCATTATAGTAGCCTTATCTGAATATAACATTTTGAATTTTGAGTAAATATCTTATTTCTATTAATTTTATGTTAAAATGAAACAACTTTTACGGATCTTACTTTAAATATTAATTTTTAATTAATGTTTATCCTGACGATGACGTTTCAAACTGTGATCATGGACCCTGCAAAGGGTTGCAAAGTGCAAAGTTTTTTCATTCCAATGTGTAGTGTTCGCGTAAACTTTAGAAAACAATATTTTATGTTATTTATACAAAATTATCTCTTTCGGTGTACTGCAAAATTTTGATTAATCTTTTTGTGTGCATAGTTATCTATTGTTATTTATTTTATCTTGAGAAATATTACCCTAAACAGAGAAAGGTGACACAAAAAAGAAGATAGAGGCTCTGAAAAAAGTAATCAGCATCATTCTTTCGGGTGAAAAGATCCCGGGCCTTTTGATGATCATCATCCGGTTTGTGCTGCCGTTACAAGACCACACCATCAAGAAACTTCTCTTGATATTCTGGGAGATTGTGCCTAAGACCACTCCAGATGGCAAGCTCTTGCAAGAGATGATTCTTGTCTGTGATGCATATAGAAAGGTAAACCCATTGAATTATTCATTGTACAATGTGTACTACTATCTATTATCACTTACATTCACACACATATACACAGTCACCCACACGCACTGACACCCACACACACACCCTCACACCCTCACACATACACACACACACACACACAGACACAGACACATCCTCACACCCACACACCCTCACTCCCACACACCCACACACAAAACAAACCACCTCACCTACCTACACCTGTTGTAATGATTCTTGTTTACGTATTTATATTATAAAAAGTCTTTAAAAAAGCTTACTTACTTACACTGTTTGTATGTAACTATGTAAGTAAGTTGTCCGTAAAAATTTGGTTACTACTTTTTATTGTTATTTTCATACTTTTACTTTTATTTTCATAATTTCTTGATTGTCTGCTTATGCTGCCTTGTATTGTCCCCTATATGGAGAGAAACTGCCTCCTGATATACAGGCTTTTAGCCTAGTTTTGGAGGCAGGACAAATTTTACTTGTGATCATGCCTTTGTAGATAATAAAGATTTATTATTATTATTATTATTAATGTTGTTTAAAAATTATAAATACTGAAAATCGATTACCTCTTAGTATTATTGATTTTTGCTTTGAATGTATATGCTGCATTCCTACTAGTCTATGGCTCCACTGTTCCCACACATTGCAGTTGCTTTTTTTTGTTATGTCTAGTGTATGAAGAAGAATTGGCACAAACTAGCTCAGAATAGAGATAGATGAAAGGAGGGAGGGGAGGCTTTTGTCCTGTTATAGGAAAGTAATGGCTGATTGTAGTAGTAGAGTAATGTGTAAAGTGATGCTTAGATAAAGAATTGTAGAAAAAGCAGACTAGCTTATGATAGTTTCCATTTCCATATAGATTGTAGACATATGTACATCTTTGATTTTTTTAAGTTAGCTTGAGATGAAGCACCGTATAACCCAATCTAGTGCTGTAAATTTATACCCTTAAGTTCTGAATGTATAATACTAGTAACTTGTCATTGTTGCACCCATGCTAAGTTATTAGACTTATCGGGTGGTCAAAATACTTAAAGGGGACCACCTCTAATATGTACAAGACATGACCTTTTCTACTCCTCTAAACCAACTCTGTTCAGAACATGGAATTTTTAATAATTGTTTATACTTTATGAAGTATTAAAAAAAACTACTTACTAAATCTCGTTCAAACCAATTTTCGGTGGAAGTTTGCATGGTAATGTACATCATATTTTTTTTTTAGTTTTTCATTCTCTTATTTTAGAAGTTACAGGGGGGGGGGGGGGGGGACACATTTTACCACTTTGGAAGTGTCTCTCGCGTAAACTATTCAGTTTAGAAAGAAATGATATTAGAAATCATTTTCGAAGACCTATCCATAGATACCCCACACATATAGGTTTGATGAAAAAAAATTTTTGAGTTTCAGTTCTAAGTATGGGGAACCCCCAAAATTTATTGTTTTTTTTTTCTATTTTTGTGTGAAAATCTTAATGCGGTTCACAGAATACATCTACTTACCGAGTTTCAACAGTATAGTTCTTATAGTTTCGGAAAAAAGTGGCTGTGACATACGGACGGACAAACAGACAGACAGACAGACAGACATGACGAATCCATAAGGGTTCCGTTTTTTGCCATTTGGCTACAGAACACTAAAAATTTAAAAATTGAATTAGCTCATGGTCTTACGACCGATTGCAAATAGACAAAGAAGAATTTATAAAAACTCCTTTTGTCAGGATCTCCAACACCCCAACGAGTTCCTGCGCGGCTCGACGCTGCGCTTCTTGTGCAAGCTGAAGGAGCCGGAGTTGCTGGAGCCGCTGATGCCGGCCATCCGCGCCTGCCTCGACCACCGCCACTCCTACGTGCGCCGGAATGCTGTATTGGCTATTTTCACCATCTACCGGTTTGTACTTTTATTAGGGTTCTTAAGCAAAGTTGTTAAGTTTAAAAGAAAAAATAAGTTTAAGCACAAATTATACAGTAAAAGGAAACTATAGATTTTTATTAAGAGAAAGTGGTAAGAAAAATTACAAGTTTTTTATTTAAGATATTTTATTTACCTATTATAGTAGTATGCTACTATAGACTTGAGCTAAATCCCCATCAAAACAATGTTTTTAAACCTACTACACATTAAATCATAATTAGATTGTTTAGAAAAACAAAGTTAGGTAAAATTTTAAATGATTATATTAAAGATTAGATTTTGAATGTCCACTGTTCCCTTTTGCATTATGTATCAATTAACTAGTTTAAAAAAAGTTAATAAATATGTAATGTATAATTTTTATCATTCACTAACTTGCACTGAGCAAGTAACGTAAATCAAACTCTAATTCCTCCTTAGGCTATGTTTATAAGGTTCATATTAAAAAGCCTAACCCCTGCATCGGGACATTGAAAGGCTTATAACAAACATTTAGTCTTATCAAATATAACATGGCAGCAACTTCGAGTTCCTCATCCCGGACGCGCCAGAACTGGTAGCAATCTTCCTGGAGACGGAACAAGACATGTCGTGCAAACGCAACGCGTTCTTGATGCTTCTGCACGCGGATCAGGAGCGAGCGCTGGCCTATCTATCGGCGCGGCTGGATAGCGTCGCCGGCTTCGGGGATATACTGCAGCTGGTCATCGTCGAGCTCATCTACAAGGTCGGTGTTTAGCGATGTAGCTTTACTGTTGTAAGAGAGACATAAAAATATTTAATTTAGTGTAGCAGTCACGAAAATTAAAGTAAAACCAATTGTGCATATTACACGATTAGCATGGCAGTAAAAAAGCCTCCACTCAGCATATGCCAGGGTATTAAAGATACACCTTGATGCTGGTCTTCCGTGGACAAAGGGTGAATGTTGACTTATCATAGTGACTAGCGCAAGTCCTTCCTTCCTTCCTTATTGATAAAGGTTTATTTCCTAAGTGCCTACAAGAAGAGAGAGGATAAGATCTAGTGGAACAACTCAATATCATGAAAGCAAACACGTATATGGGTCAATAAACTATTTCTTGTTCAAAGGCCGTCCACAGAGTATATTAATCACTCACTCTAAAAAAAACGTGATATTTTAATTTGAGTTGGTAATGTTAAAAAGCAGTTAAACTAGCATTGTATTGAAGGGTTGATAAAGCTAAAATACGACATTTTTCTCTTGAAAATATTGGTTTTCCTGTGGACGAAACTATGCCTCCCATACAAACAGCTAGTGTCCCTTTTCCACGTGTTCAAAGTACGAATACGTCCTAAATCAAAAAAATGTATGACAAAGTCTTAACTATTGATGGGAATATGTTAAGAATATCACTGAGTAACTACTGTTTAAATCGCTGCAAAATATTCGTAACCACAATTTTGCAATAAATAAAAAAGTCGGAAATGATCCGTGTCCCCCAACAGAGTCCACGTACGGTCGTCACCTAGCAAACCACCTTCTTGTTAGTAAAGATTGAATGAGCCAATGACATCTACATGCTCAGGCAATCAGAGAAGATACTGAGTATCGCATGATCGAATCAAGGTCACTGTTTACCTCGATGCAACGCGGCCAGTTCGCTCGCGACCGGCCCGTTAGGTGAATGTGTTGGAAATGTGTCTGCTGGGACACCACAACAAAGTCGTAAGTTTTGAAAATTTTAAGCTATTTTGTATCTTAATAGAAGCAAATCCGGTCTGAAATGCTAAAACAAAAGATTTTTGTGAAAATTCTTCAGTTTTTTATACAATTATTGCTAATTTTATGTAAAATGTCTTTTGGGTAACCAGTCCCTTGGGTCACTACAAAGGTGACTCAAGAGACTTTATTGGTTACCCAAAAGAAAACTATCATAATTCTAATTATTATCTTTTTGTATATTATTTAAATTTTCAGTATTTTTCCTTTTTTCCATTATACATAATATAAATTAGAACATAGTACAAAATAAAATAAGATCCACTGGCTATTCGTATCTGTTTTTGCTTCTAACCACGCAGTGGATTTTGATATGGCTTCGAATAATGAAAAAAGCTATAAACGAAGAAGGTTTATGAAAATAAATTGATAATAATAATTTTGAAAATCTGGATCAGCATAATTATGTAATGTGTGTAAAATTTCAGCTTTACTATACGTATTTTTATTGTTCTAGAATATGCCTCTAAGCAACAAAGAAAAACAAAGACGTTATAAAGAGAAGTTAAAGAAAGATCCCAACAAGTATGAAGAATATAAGAAAAAGAAAAGAAAACTGATGTTGGTAAGTAAGAAATGGAGTCCAGATCCAGACGCGAAGATTACTGGTGCAGCGTGAAAACAAACGTAGCAGCAGTTAACCTCACTCTGCCGGTCCACAAGGTGCTTCTTCATGCCTCTTTTGAAGGACCCCATAACATAGGAAGGAGGGAAAACGTGTGCTGGTAGACTATTCCATCTTAAGGAGGTGCGACAAAGAAACGAGTCGCCAAATTTCTTTGTGCGCGATGGGATATTTGAGACAGTGAAGCGATGACTGCGAAGAGCAGCACGTGTACCTACTCCTATGGAGAAAGAGAGAAGGTGAGATGAGGTCAAAGAGCTTTTCAGAGCACTCGCCATGGTATAAGCGGTAAAAACACGCTGAGTGACGCAACATCTCTACGCAATTGCAGATATTAATATTAATATAATAGAAGGAACAGCGTGGGGGGCAGAACGGAGCCTTGAGGGACACCAGCGTTCACTGATAGAGCCGGGAAGCGCATCCACCAGATAGAACACGAATTCTGCGCTCATGCAGGAAGCCAGCGACCCAGTTGCAGAACTGAGCAGGCAGACCGTATGCCGGGAGCTTGGGAGAAAAGAGCTTTGTGCCAGACACAATCAAAGGCCTTAGCTATGTCAAGGCTACCTAACAGCCACCTCGCCTGTCACCTCGCTAGAAGATGACCCGTTGACCGTTTCGGCCGAAACCCGTATTGGCGATCGTGAATTATGGAGTATTCTTCTAGGTAGTGGACAAGTTGTTTATTTAAAATGCGCTCCATTACTTTGCACAAAACTGAAGTTCTCTGATCCCCGATCTCCGATCTCCTTTTTTGTGGACTGATAGCACATTAGCCTCTTTCCAAGATTCCGGCACACAACCGGAAGAGAGCGAGAAACGGTAAAGGCGCGTTAACACGGGGGACGACTCCGCTACACACATTTTTAGGACTATTGGAGGGATGCCATCAAGGCCATTGGCTTTCCGGACATCGATTGACTGCAGCTCCGCACGGACATCACACTGCCTGATTTAAAAATCGGGCATTGTGTGGCCACAGCGAGAAAGTAGAGTAGAGTTTTAGAGTAGAGTTAATTAAAAACCTATTTTACTTTAGTAATAAGAAAATGAGTCTGCTGGCTGGTAAATATAGCTCTGTTATGTGGGTAACATTAATTATAATAAGACATTGAGGGAAAATCGTTTTTAAGATGTCATTTTGCATGCTGTTTTAGGAGTAAAGTTTATTAAAAGCCTACCTCACTTAATAATAAGGAAAGAAGACTGTTTTTTGATTAAATATTGTTCTATTTCTAAGCAATAAAAATATATAAATAAATTTGTCTTTAATTTGTAATGTAATACGTTCCTACACCTTGCTTACACAGCTTTATCATGCTTCGATGACATAATAATTTAATACCTACCTATATAATTGTCTCTTGAGTAACTTATTTAGTCTCTTGGGTCACTCAGTGTCCCTCTTTTTAAGAATATTCTTTTTAAATTTTCTGAATACCAAATAAAGTTCTTAAATTATTATTTATAAATTAGTCACAAGTTGTGATGAAATAATCGAACGATGAACAACATATTTTAAACACAACAGCGGAATCCAAATAACTGTAAAAATAAGAGGTTTTTTATTTCCTGGTTAGCCAAGAGACAGTGTATTGGTTATTTCTACATAAACTATTAGTCATTTTAAATATATTTTATTGTTTTAAAGTAGTTTCAAAGTATATTGAATTGATGGTTAAAAAAACAGTCAAATTAAATAAGAATATTATTATTTTATTACTGGTTACCCAGGGGACGCAAATCGAGGGTGAACTTTAAGTTTCATCTCAAAATCGTTACTTTCTTAATACTTACGACGCGTTCAATCACAAAATACGAATATTGAATAAGTATTCTACATAATGTTCATATATATTTACTAAAACTTTACAATTTTTTTAAAACCTCACTTGATTAAATCGTGACAAGAAATAGTTTATTCACCCATATACAATTTTATTTTGTAATTTGATGTTTTAATCGTTTTCTCATTTTTATTTTAAGCTTCAAATGATGGATGATAATCGTATCTTATCTTGGCCTTTCTATCGAGAAAGGCCAAATTAATGCCCTCCATAATATAATATCCATAATTAATGCATCTCCATTAATTATCTCATTACTTATTAACCCTTCGTGAGCCGAGCGCTTACATGTAAGCACCAAACAATAACATTCTATTGTGTCTCTTATTTACGGCCAACGATGGGTTAATTATTTAATAAGATAATTAATGGAGATACTTTGGTCTCTTCTCCTGCCGTAGACTTAGAAACCGATGGCGTACCGGCTTTTATATAAGAGCATATTTATAGCCTTATGGGATTATAAAGATTTAACGTACGATCTACCGGTGTTTATTTTACACACTGATTTTGTTGTTTTATTTAAATGTTCGCGCAAACTGTAGAAAACAATATGGAATGAAAGATGTGGTTGTGTGCAGGTGTGCCACGCCAACCCGTCGGAGCGGTCGCGCTTCATCCGCACGGTGTACGGGCTGCTCAACGCACCCAGCGCCGCCGTGCGCTACGAGGCGGCCGGCACGCTCGTCACGCTCTCCAGCGCGCCCGCCGCCATCAAGGTAACACCGCCCGCCACGTGACTCCTCGGTTAACTTAATGTAACGTTTCAGACAGCGAAAGCGACGTTTTACTAACCCCCTTGTCACAGCACTATCAAAATACCCTTATGTGTCATTTTGTATAATAAACTGTAAAAAAATCGCTCATCCTACTTTCACCTTCGAAACATTAATCTAGTACAAGGTACAACTGTACATATTCATAGATAAGTTTTTAACGATTCCTACGTCATAACTTTTATTATAGTCTCCATTCATTCTTGATAAGTATTTAATAGTCGGTGACTTCAATATGAGTAAAATTTATTGGAAATTGAATAATGATTTGAGCTATAGTCCATCCGACTATCAGTCTCCTGACGAATGTCTACTTATTGACGAGTTGAACATGCACGGTTTTGCCCAATATAATGGTGTTTTAAACTGCCAGGGCAGAATACTTGACTTAGTTATTTCAAATGACTCAGTCAAAGTGGCGGAATGTCTCGACCCCCTGGTGCCGATTGACCCTCTTCATAGTGCTTTGTCAATAAGTGTAGATTTTATTACCGTTGATTGTTTAAAACCGGCTCCTGCTACGAAGCGTCTATTTTATAAAGGCGACTATACTGCTATCAACTCAGAAATTTTGAAGGTTGACTGGAATACCGAATTTTCTAATAGAACCATGGAGGATTCAGTACGGTATTTTTATGATTTTATTAATAATCTTGTCCACAAGTATGTCCCATCTGTACAGTCAACCAATAAATCATACCCTGTTTGGTACTCTAAAGCTCTGATCAAAATAATTAGAGAAAAAAATAAAATTCTAAGAAAATATAACATTTACGGTAATCGTGCTGATCTCGAGTCATTTAAACTACTTCGGGACAGGGTGAGGCAACTGGAAAGAGAATGCCATGAAACATATCTAGGCAACGTTGAGAAGTCAATCATTAAAAATCCCAAGTATTTCTGGACTTATATAAAATCCAGAAGTAATTCTAAGTCAAGTATTCCCAGCAATTTTATGTATAATAATATCCAAGCCAAAACAGGTAGTCAAATATGTGACATTTTCTCATCTTACTTTCTTTCCAATTTTACTCAGACAACCCCGGCACATCAACCCAGCAATACAAATCCCAGTTCGCCGCCTGATATCCCAGTTTCATATATTTCTAGCATCTATATTAAACTTGATGAGGTCAGGAAGCTTTTGTTAGAGCTAGATACATCCAAATCAGCCGGACCTGACAACTTGCCAGCCCATTTTCTTATTGCCACTGCTCAATCGATTTCGATCCCCATCACCTTACTATTTAGAAAGTCGTTAAGAGAGGGAGTTGTGCCAGGAGTATGGAAAACGGCATTTATAACCCCCGTACATAAAAAGGGACCAAAAACCGATGTTACAAATTATAGACCCATCTCCAAGCTGTGTATAATAGCTAAGGTTTTTGAACGTATTATATACAATCAATTATATCCAGCTCTGAAAAGCTCTTTTGGTTCCTTCCAACATGGGTTTCTCAGTGGAAGGTCAACCGTCTCTAATTTGGTGCTCTTTAACGAGTATCTTACGCAGGCTATGGAGGATGGCAAGCAAGTCGATGTCGTATACACCGACTACTCCAAATGTTTCGACCGTATAGATCATAATGTACTTATGAATAGGCTTGCATCTATGGGAGTCACTGGGGATCTCCTTAGATGGTTTTCTTCCTATATTGATCATAGGTCCCAGGCCGTTGTAGTCAAAAACTATATTTCTAGTTGGGTAGACATCCCTAGTGGTGTTCCCCAGGGTTCGCTGCTCGGACCCCTTCTCTTCAACATCATGGTTAATGATATTATAAAATGTTTACATTCATCTCAATTACTATGTTTTGCGGATGATATGAAGATATTCTCTACTATATCTTCTCAAACAGATGCATCTGCACTTCAGGCCGACATTTCTCGTCTTGAGCAGTATTGTTCTCGCAATGGTCTTGATCTCAATCCCTCCAAGTGCTGTGTAGTTACCTTCACAAGGAAATTAAATATAATACCTACTAGTTACGTGCTCAAACAAGAACCCCTACAGCGTTCCACAGTAGTTCGTGATCTAGGAATACATCATGATACTAAATTAATATTCGACACACATGTGGACAAAATAGTCTCCAAGGCCTACAAAGCTCTTGGTTTTGTTTTAAGATGTGCGGCATCATTTAAAGATCTTAAAACAGTAAAAATACTGTATTGTACCTATGTACGTACTCACCTGGAGTATGCCTCACAAGCTTGGAATCCCATGTACAAACAATACATTGATCGCATCGAAAACATTCAAAAAAAATTTGTTAAATACCTTTGCTTTCGTCAAAAAATTAATTATAACCCTGAAAACTATCTAGATCTTTGTAAAAGGCATCACCTGGTCCCGTTGAAGGTTCGTCGAGATGTTGCCGATTTAGTCTATTTACTCAAGATAGCTTCTGGTATCGTTGACTCTCCTGAACTTTTAGCAAAATTACAGTTTAATGCTCCCTCCAGAACACTTAGATTCAATCCCCTCATATTTGTTCCATTAGCTTCAACGAACTATCGGAAAAACTCGTTTGTCTTGCGCGTAGGCCATAACTTTAATAATATCTCTAAATCCGTAGACATAGACTTATTCACTACAAGCATAGCGACAGCTAAGCGGTTGCTGTACGAATATCTGCTCCAGTAGCATATTGACAGGACTGACTTTTGTTTACGCTTTTGTTTATGTTTGTTATATTTCTATGAAGGTTCCTAAATACCAATTTTATTTTTTAATTAGGCGTATTTATACCCTTTATTTATGAGCTGCCAGTAATCTACTAATGTTATCTATAACTGATTTGTTAACACGGTTTATTTTCATCTGTTACAATTTATCACTTAAGTAGCGTGTAGTTATGTTCAACTTTTATTGTAAACATATACAGTATCTATTTGTGAGGACCTGTAATTGGCTTCCTAATATCTATTACTATTACCTATTGTCAAATTGATAGCTGTTGGTCTTCCTAATAAAATAAAATAAAATAAAATAAAATAAAATAAAATAATAAAATAAAATAATAAAATAAAATACATAATTCCTAAGATATAGTCATTTTAATGACGAACGGCGACACGCGGCACTTTTACCGTTGATAGCTTGAAACGAGCGTTTTTTTTTGTCAAAATGGCCGGGGACACTTGAGAGGCTAAAGAGATGAGGGTAGAGGTACAAATGTAGGATAATTTCATAGGGTTACAGGGATACCGAGGTTAGGAATATCAGCAAAGGACCGAACCGAATAAAATTGGCCAAAGCCTAAATACTCGCTGGATATTACGCGAATAAAATATATTTAAACGAATTATTTAACGAAGATGGCGCAGTGGTTAACGTGCTCGGTCTGCGATTGCTTAGGTTTAGCAACTTTCGCGAGGATCGGATGGGCGACCAAAAATGTATCATGTCGAGGTACTCCGTGTTTCGGAAGGCACGTAAATCCCGTCGGTCTCGGCTGGCTGCATTAGCAGTCGTAAACAACTACCAATCCGCACTGGGCCCGCGTGATAATTTATGGCCCGTTTTGCCTATGGGGAAGGCTCGTGTCCCAGCAGTGGGGACATAAAATGAGCTGGTGAAGAGTTTTTTTTAATATGTTTATAAACTGGTCGGTACAGTTCAAATTTGACGTGAATATATTACATAAGCCGTTTGTCGACAGGCGGCCGCCGCATGCTACATCGAGCTGATAGTGAAGGAGAGCGACAACAACGTGAAGCTGATCGTGGTGGGGCGCCTGGCGGCGCTGCGGCGCGAGGGGGGGGAGGCGGCCGCGCGCGCGCTACCAGACCTCGCCATGGACGTGCTGCGGGTGCTGGCCGCCTCCGATCTGGACGTGCGCAAGCACACGCTGCAGCTGGGTAAGACACGCGCCAGACCTCGCCATGGACGTGCTGCGGGTGCTGGCCGCCTCCGATCTGGACGTGCGCAAGCACACGCTGCAGCTGGGTAAGACACGCGCCAGACCTCGCCATGGACGTGCTGCGGGTGCTGGCCGCCTCCGATCTGGACGTGCGCAAGCACACGCTGCAGCTGGGTAAGACACGCGCCAGACCTCGCCATGGACGTGCTGCGGGTGCTGGCCGCCTCTGATCTGGACGTGCGCAAGCACACGCTGCAACTGGGTAAGACACGCGCCAGACCTCGCCATGGACGTGCTGCGGGTGCTGGTCGCCTCCGATCTGGACGTGCGCAAGCACACGCTGCAGCTGGGTAAGACACGCGCCAGACCTCGCCATGGACGTGCTGCGGGTGCTGGCCGCCTCCGATCTGGACGTGCGCAAGCACACGCTGCAGCTGGGTAAGACACGCGCCAGACCTCGCCATGGACGTGCTGCGGGTGCTGGCCGCCTCTGATCTGGACGTGCGCAAGCACACGCTGCAACTGGGTAAGACACGCGCCAGACCTCGCCATGGACGTGCTGCGGGTGCTGGTCGCCTCCGATCTGGACGTGCGCAAGCACACGCTGCAGCTGGGTAAGACACGCGCCAGACCTCGCCATGGACGTGCTGCGGGTGCTGGCCGCCTCCGATCTGGACGTGCGCAAGCACACGCTGCAGCTGGGTAAGACACGCGCCAGACCTCGCCATGGACGTGCTGCGGGTGCTGGCCGCCTCTGATCTGGACGTGCGCAAGCACACGCTGCAGCTGGGTAAGACACGCGCCAGACCTCGCCATGGACGTGCTGCGGGTGCTGGCCGCCTCCGATCTGGACGTGCGCAAGCACACGCTGCAGCTGGGTAAGACACGCGCCAGACCTCGCCATGGACGTGCTGCGGGTGCTGGCCGCCTCCGATCTGGACGTGCGCAAGCACACGCTGCAGCTGGGTAAGACACGCGCCAGACCTCGCCATGGACGTGCTGCGGGTGCTGGCCGCCTCTGATCTGGACGTGCGCAAGCACACGCTGCAGCTGGGTAAGACACGCGCCAGACCTCGCCATGGACGTGCTGCGGGTGCTGGTCGCCTCCGATCTGGACGTGCGCAAGCACACGCTGCAGCTGGGTAAGACACGCGCCAGACCTCGCCATGGACGTGCTGCGGGTGCTGGCCGCCTCCGATCTGGACGTGCGCAAGCACACGCTGCAGCTGGGTAAGACACGCGCCAGACCTCGCCATGGACGTGCTGCGGGTGCTGGCCGCCTATGATCTGGACGTGCGCAAGCACACGCTGCAGCTGGGTAAGACACGCGCCAGACCTCGCCATGGACGTGCTGCGGGTGCTGGCCGCCTCCGATCTGGACGTGCGCAAGCACACGCTGCAGCTGGGTAAGACACGCGCCAGACCTCGCCATGGACGTGCTGCGGGTGCTGGTCGCCTCCGATCTGGACGTGCGCAAGCACACGCTGCAGCTGGGTAAGACACGCGCCAGACCTCGCCATGGACGTGCTGCGGGTGCTGGCCCGCCTATGATCTGGACGTGCGCAAGCACACGCTGCAGCTGGGTAAGACACGCGCCAGACCTCGCCATGGACGTGCTGCGGGTGCTGGCCGCCTCCGATCTGGACGTGCGCAAGCACACGCTGCAGCTGGGTAAGACACGCGCCAGACCTCGCCATGGACGCCCGGACGTGCTGCGTGTGCTGGCCGCCACGATTTCTAACCCTTTTTTTACTGGAGAAAACGCCTTGCTAGTACTACTGCGTTCCGAGAGACGCCGATGATTATGTGGGACTCCTTCTGTGCCCCCTTTGCCCTACCCCGTCTTGAAGGGCTTAACAGAGCATGAGGGGAAGGGAGGTATACCCACAGCGACCTCCAGTACGTCTCCTCTTTTGCTATCAGGGTAATCCGGAACTGTACATAAGCAATCACCGAATAAAGATTTGTACCTCCATAGAATGTAGTTTAGCATGTCATTCAGTTGCCAAGTTTATGATAGAGAATGTTTAATTTAACGTCACAAACTCGTTTACTCCGTAGCGTTGGACCTGGTGACGCCCCGGCACGCCGAGGAGCTGGTGCAGGTGCTGCGCAAGGAAGCCACCCGCTCCAGCAGCGCGGACCACGACGACGCCGCCAAGTACCGCCAGCTGCTGGTGCGCGCTCTGCACCGCGCCGCGCTCAAGGTCAGTTCCTATAGCAGTTGGTTTGAGAGCTGGTGCAAGTCCTCTTCAAGGATGTCGCTCGTTTTTAATAACTGAAAAATATATTTTTGCCTTTATAAAATGAGAAATCCTGGAAAACGATCAATCAACATTGCACAGCCCAAACTGCTGGAATCGGGTTTTTGTTTCCTTTAGTTGATGGCTTCGTGTGATTAGCACGTTTAGCCATTTTTTTTTTACAAGTAATACATAAATAAACAATATTTCCTTCCTGTATGATGATGATGAATGATAATAGAAATGAAAAGTGAGAAATGATATACCCCCCAACCCTTAGAGTATCTCAGTAAAGATGTGGGGCTTTACTAAGTCCTCACGCGAACTTCTTGAGATAATTTGAAAAGTGCCACTGTTTTGTTTTATTTGCCAACCGCACACCGTTATTTTACATTAATATTCGACATAATACAAATTTTTGAAAATAAAACAAAACCGCAGATATACTCTTCACTTTCCCGCCAAGAAGTCCGGACTCGGGGTTTCTCTGCGT
>OY720027.1:1126205-1197089 GCA_963082485.1 Eudonia mercurella | reverse complement strand
CTCCACTAAACACTAACTTTTTAGGAACGAACTCGGCTTTTAACACTAAGTTCCGTTTCACTATTGAACTTACGCACTCGCGCACTGTCACACTCACTGATATCATTCACTTGACACATGCTGATGGAGCGGGCGGCGCGGGCGGCGGGCTGTGCAGCGTTCTCGAGCTCCGTAGCCGCCGCTGCCACGCCGTCGTCCGCCGCCGCCGCCGCCGCCGCCGGCGCTTCTCTTCTGCTGCGCCGTACGCGTCGTCGGCACATCCAAACAATGCCAACTAATACGGTTACTCCGATTATCCCATAACTCAGAGAATAATGATGGATATCGTGAAATGACAAATCATTGGATTCTGTCGAGAATTCAGCTTCCTTCAGGGATTTAATCTTTTGCTCAATCTCGCTTGATAATTTGTCGTTAATTTTGATGCTTTCCGTTGTATAATGCTCCAAACTAATGTTTATTATGTGGTTGATTGGAGCAATAAAACTTGTTTCGACTTTTTCTTCTATGTTAAGTGTACTTTTTTGGGTTTGATGAGTAAAAACGGTAAAATTATTTGTTTTTAGTATGCAGTTGCTGTCTGCATTGATTAGACTTGGGCTAGACAGTTGGTAGGCAGTAATCAGATCCTTACATATTGTGCGAATTTGACACTGAGCGCAACACAGGTACAAGTAGGTATTCGCTTTTGATAAACTATACCAATTGTTTTGACATGGAACTTTGTTTATTTTACATTCGTTGATTTTCTCTTCATTTTTCATACAGAGGTCTAAGTCATTTTTCATTTTGTATACTGGGCTTTGAAGAATGCAAATTATATTCAAAATGTCTTTGTGTAAACAATTTGTAAAATCTTCCTGAGACACTAGTATAAACGAATCCTTTTGCAAGTTGATGGCGATAAGATTAGAGATAGGAACAATATTTATGGTGTAGTTTTCAGTTCGTTGTGGAATCGGTATAACTTGGTATAAATCGTATGTGTCTCTACTGATAAGCGGGATTTTTATCTCAAATATAAAATAATTTTCTGTCATTCTTGCTCTCACTCTTAACAACTTGTATAGTTCTCTCATATCGGTTTGTATATTTTGAATGGGTAGAGTGATGTCCGCAGCCAACAATCCAGAAATTGTGTTGAGTTCATTTTTTAATTGCTCGGGTCTCAATAAATGAAGGTTGAAATGTCCTTGATACAGATCTGTTGTGGTGTCCAGTAAGGTATTTTGAATATCTTTTAATGTGTGTAACATACTTTGGGCAGTTATGGCTGATAAAGCAAAGTTGATTGATTTGGCTTGTTCGCTTACTTGTTTTTCTACATTTGTTACGGTCTTCTCTATAATGTTAAACTGTTTGTTAATACTTTTATGATGTTTTGATATTATGCTTTCTGTTCTTTTTAGTAAGTTGTACTCTGACTCTACCAGCGATGTTTGATTTTTCCATAAGCTGTATAGATGTTTTTGATCTTGTTTTATCTTGTTAATATCCGTAGAGTATTGTTCAGCGAATCGCTCGTCTAATACGCCGAAAAGACTATTTGCGAGATAGCCGACACCGTTGAGTAGGCCTCGACGCTGTCTGGAGTGACCGTGAAATAGTTGATTGAGCAATAGTTGGTTGTAGTATTTTATTTCTAAGAACTGGTGATTCAAGTGTTGCATAATTATATTACATTGATCGGTACCGTTTGTAGGTTTGCACGAGGTTTCTAAATATTGATACATTTTGTCAAAGGCTGTGTTTCCTTCCCAATATGGTGACATGTCATAGTACACCACCAAGGTCCATTGGTCTCTGCTTAGTTGTAATTTTGCCTTATGATCGAAATACAGCGTCTGATTTGGTCGTAATTCTGTAATAACGGTTGCTCCTAGTATGTTTGTCAACAAGGTAAGAAAATATAGGAGCCCCATAACAATTGTGGGTAATGTAGTTCCCTTTTTACAGTTGCGATTTACTCTTTGTTGTTTTTGTCTTTGTCTTTGCTGATCAGGTTGTTCTGTATCCCTATTTGTGTTTAAATCTGTTTTTTCAGTAATCGGTAAAAGAGATAATTTCGATACGGGCCTTTTTATTTGACCGTTTTGTGTTTGTAGAGTGACTACTCGCACGTAGCCGTCAGCTCCTGGGTGAGTTTCAATTACTCTCCCGATGGCCCATTTTCCTGCTGGTAAATTATCTTCATGAATTATTACGATGTCATTTAGTTTTATGTTTTGTTGAGGGCTCATCCATTTTCTTCGTGCTTGAAGCTGCGTTAAATATTCAGACTTCCATTTGTTCCACAATTCTTGAAATATTTTGTTAGTTAAATACCACCTACTTCTTGCGTCTTCAGCTGTTTCTATAATAGTACCTTCTGGTCTTCCTGTTAAGAAATGGGCAGGCGTCAAAACATCTAGGTTCTCAGTATCCTCCGTTAGAGCACAAAGAGGCCTGGAGTTTAAACAAGTTTCCACTTGTGACAGAATGGTAGCAAACTCCTCAAATGTGAGCTTTTGTTCTCCCACCACGCGCTTCAAATGATGTTTAAGGCTGCGTACGGCACGTTCCCATAAGCCACCTGCACTTGGCCATGATGGCGCATTGAAGTGCCATTGGATCCCCATCTCTGCTACTTCCGATAGAAAACTGTTATTAAATGTTTTTAAAATTTGCTGGTATTCTTGTTTCATAATGTTATTGGCGCCGTGGAAGTTGGTGCCATTATCACTATAAATATGGGCTGGTGTTCCACGTCTAGCAGCCATCCTCCGCAGGGCAGCAATGAACGCGGAGCTGGTAAGGTCAGAAACGATCTCCAAGTGCACAGCCTTTGTTACCATGCAAATGAAAACGGCAACGTAACCCTTTGTCGTTTTCGCTCCGCGGCCTTTGTTGAGCTTGACGTCCATGAAGCCAGTGTAATCTACCCCAGTGTGATAAAATGGTGGGGCTGGGTTCACTCTTGCTTCAGGAAGGTCTCCCATAAGTTGTTGTTGTTTTAGCGGACGGTTTCTTTTACACGTGACGCAATTTCTTAAATGCTTTTTTATGATACGTAGTCCACCTGTTATCCAATATTCTTTTCTTAGATGAGCTAGGGTGAGCGACGGACCACCGTGGAATGTTTGTAAGTGAGCCTGTTCAATCAGTAAGCAGGCTAAACGATTATTGGCGGGAACGATCATAGGATGTTTCGTGTTCAAACTTAAATCTCCGTGTCGTAGTCGACCACCGACTCGTAAGATGTTGTTACCATCAATAAATGGGTTTAAGTTTAAAAGATTAGATTTTAGCTTAACTGTAGTATGATTGCGTAATTGTTCAATGACTTCTGTAAATTCATTTTCATGCACGTATTTAATAATTGTTAATTTAGCTTTTTCCAGCTCTTGCAATGTTATGTATTGCGGCAACTGCTTACGCTGCGGGTTCAACGCTCGCTGAAGCCATGCAATTATACGAATGCATTTTGTTATGCTGCTGTAATTATTAAGTATGTTATTTATTATGTTGTCTCTATTCTCTGTTTGAATGATGTTTGATTGATTTATGTTTTTTCTGGATTCTAAATTTGTATCGTATTTTCTTTGTTCTAACTGTTCCTTGGCGTGTAGTGGGAGCCAGGAAGGGCCCTCCCACCATAATAAATTATCCTTTATTTGAGATGCGTAGAGTCCCCTGCTAGCCGCGTCTGCTGGGTTTTCATTGGACCTCACGTAACGCCAGTCGTTGGAAGGTATAATTTTGGTAATTTTCTCAACTCTATTTGCAACGAACGGCTTCCACCGGCTTGGCTCTCCTTGGATCCAACCCAATACAGCCATGGAGTCTGTCCAACAATAACATTCAATTTGATGTTGATTTAGCGCTGTTTTTATTTTATCTATCAATTTTGACAATAATAAGGCTCCGCTTAATTCTAATTTCGGCAACGACAAAGCTTTTTTGTGCGGCACGAGCTTGCTCTTAGCGGCCACTATGATAGATTTTGAGTCGCTGTGGATTCGCGCGTAAACAACACACGCATAAGCCTTCTCTGACGCGTCACAAAACCCATGTAATTGGATGACGTCAGTCGCGCTGCATAATAACCATCTAGGTATTTCAAAACTGTTAATTAAATGTATGTCGGCTTTCAATTTCGACCATTCTTTATAAACATCATCGGGAACGGTATCATCCCATTTTAGGTTTAATTTCCACAAGCTTTGGAAAAGTAATTTGAGTTTTGTTGATAGTGGAGCTAGCCAGCCCAGGGGGTCAAATAACTTAGATATGTCAGACAATAAACAGCGTTTTGTAGGTTTAATGTTTTGTGTTACGATTTGATAGTTGAAAGTAAATTGATCAGATGATGAATTCCAACATAAGCCTAATGTTTTGGATGTGTCTCCAGTTTTGAAATTAAATACTTTGTTTTCGTCTTTGTTATGGCTTTTTTGTAAATCTGATAATAGGTCGCTGTTGTTTGATGACCACTTTCTTAAGTTCATTCCTCCCTTTTGTAATAGTAGCTTTAGCTCAGATATAAGTTGTTTACCCTGTTCTATGGTTCCAGACCCATGGACAAGGTCATCGACAAAAAATGATGACGTCAGTACCTTTGACGCTAAAGGGAAATTGTTTTGTTCGTCGGTGGCTAATTTACGTAGCGTCATCATAGCCAAAAATGGAGCAGCCTTTGTACCATAAGTGACTGTAGTTAATTTGTATGTTTTTAAAGGTTGTCGAGAGTTTTCGCGCCATACTATTTTTTGTAGATTTTGGTCTTGTTTATTTATCAGTGTCTGACGGTACATTTTCTCGATGTCCGCAGTAAATGCATACCGATATTGTCGCCATTTTATCAATAATGTTTGTAAGTCTTGCTGGAGGTTAGGGCCTGCGTACATTAGGTCGTTAAGAGTGTAACCACTGCTAGTGGGAGCAGATGCGTTGAATACGACTCTGTACTTTGTTGTGCTCGACTCACTACGATGTACTCCATGGTGCGGCAGGTAACACTCTAAATAGGAATCAGTGTCTTCATCGTCAGGTTTCATGTGGTTTAATTTTTCGTATTCATTCATAAATTCCTTATAATCCTTTGATAGTTGTTCATGTTTTTCAAACCTTTTTTCTAAGTTCCGGAATTGAGCCACCGCCATTTGTTTAGAAGATCCCAATTTTTGTTGTATATCTGGTTTAAGGGGCAGCCGAACCTCGTAACGCCCGTCTTCTTTCCTTATTGTTGTTGTGTTGTAGAAATTAATACATTCCTGTTCTTCAACTGAGAGACTGGCAGACTCGGTTATTTCTTCGATTTCCCAGAACCGTTCAATATTTTCTGTATTGTTCATGATAACGTTACATTGATAACTTGTTTTCGCATGACCGCATAGTAACCAACCCAGCTCGGTCTGTTGTGCAATTGGTGCAGTTGCGTCTTCAACTTTAATGATTCCACCCAAAAGTATTCTCGAGTACACGTCGGCTCCTAGTAAGATATCTACAGGACGACTGGTGTAAAATTCTGGATCGGCTAAGTTTATGTTTGATATGAAATTCCAAGACGGTTTGTTAAATGTTTTGTTTGGCAAATTTTTGATTAAATTGTTCATAATAAGAACTTCCGCATTGAAAGTGAATTCATTGTAAAGTGAAGCGCATTCGATGTTTATTACGCCCTTGCACATGTTTTCTTGTTGTCCTACTCCAAAAATTGAACCCTTAAATTTTTGTCTTTTTAAACATAATCGCTGGGCTGCATTTTCGCTGATTAATGAAATCTGAGAGCCTTGGTCAATTAAAGCTCGCATTTGTTGAAAAGTTCCATCAGCCGCTTTTACTTTAAGGATAGCTGTTGCCAATAGAACTTCGGAATAGTTATTTTGAGACACGTGTAAACTAGTTTCATTTTGCTTTTTTGAAGTCAATGACTTTGGTGTTGCAGTAGGCGTCGCTTGATTGTACGCGTCATGCAATAATGTATTGTGCTGATCCGTGCACTTGCGACATGTTCTAGTTGATATGCACGGATTTCCATTGTGACTAAAAAGACAATTAGCACAAAGTTTTAATTTATTAACTGTTCGTAGTTTTTGGTCATTTGGCATTTCCAAAAAGTTTTTGCAATTGTAAATGCCATGATCTTGATTACACAAAGGACATTTAAAACTGGATGATACATGAAGTGATTTCATAAATGGTTTTGTATTTTTATGTTGAAAATTGTTTGTATTAGCTGTTTTATCCGAGTGGAACCCTTTTGAAATTAGAGCTTGATGATATCTCTGATTTTGGAAAAATGGCTTTTGTTGACGATTGTCTCTTTCATTGTTGCTCAATTTCTGTTGACTATTATCTTGTTTTCGCCGAGACGATTCCAACGCAGTGAACTTCCCTTCAAGAAAATCTAAAAACTCTTGTAATACCGGAAGGTCCCTTGGGTTTTTCAATGATCCGATATAATCAGCATGAGTGTCCGAGTCTAATTTTTGCGATAATAAATGAACCAAAATGGGGTCCCATGTTGTTATATCGACCTCTAGATTTTTTATTGCGTTGAATGTTTCAATAGATACATCGTGCATTTTCTTTATTTGACTTACTGATTGTTGTTGCATGTTGGCAAGTCCTAAAAGGTTGTTCAAATATGATGTAAAAATAAGTTTTTTATTGTTGTAGCGATTACACAAGATATTCCAAGCCGCTAAATAATTTTCAGAACTTATAGTGAAATGTTGTATCAGCCTTTCTGCTTCGCCTCGCACCTTGCTTTTCAGAAACTGCATTTTTTGAGCGCTCGACAGACAGGAGTTGTTATGTATGGCCTCCGTAAATAAATCTTTAAACGAGACCCAGTAGTTATAGCTACCACTAAAAACTGGAATATCTAACTGTGGAGTAGATTTCTCGCGATGAGACACTGACCACATTTTCGTATTAATAGACTTTTTCAAGTTGTTAAATTGCTTTTCGAAATAATCAAACTTTTTCTCATATGAAATGTTCTCGTCACCCGCTTCATAGACTATATCCCAGTGCAGATTGTCTACCAAAGACCAGCGTGTTTGTAGAGATCTTAAAGCGTCTTCAAACTCCCACTTTTCTGTAATGGATTCGACATCAATAAGCCCTACCGTTCTTTGAAATGCTTTAAAATTAGCCTCCTGTTTCCTTAACAAGTTGCTTATGTTACTGTTAGGAATCGGTGTAGATTTAACCTCAACCTGCACCGGAGTTGAACTCCTAAAGTCTGGTTTAGGTTCCGTAACTCTACTTGTACCCGGCTGATTTTGCCTTTCCGTATTGCTTAACATTGAAGAAAATTTTTCGATATATGTTTTTGCTTCAAAATGATATTTCTTTGTTTGTTCGTAATAACTCTCAGTAAAATATGCATAAGATAATTTATCCGTAATTTCCTCTAACTTAAGATGGTTATCCTGAAATTCATTCCAATATTGATCAAGAGTTTCCAACCTCCTTTTAATGTAAGCGGGGGTCTTCCGCTCTGACGAATCTTTCTTAAAATTAGAAAGTAACTTCTCCATTGCATTCATGATCTCGCTTTGAGTTTCCATGATGCTCACGTAGTCTTCCATGATGGAGAATAAAAAATAAACGATCTTACTTGTATGACCCTGAAGATGAAGTCACCCGGCTACCAAGCCAAGTTATGTTGTTGAAACTGGACTACGGATCCTTTCACAGCCGACGCCAACGAGTAGATAGGCACAGCCGCTTTAAATGTCACTGTTGTTGTTTGAAAGTCCACCAAATTCATGCACCACTGTTCTCCACTGTACTGTTCTTTTCACCTCAAAACACAAAACTACCGCGCGCGAGGTATAGCTCGAAGGACCATATGTTGGGTGCCTGAGCTTAGTGGAATATTAAATGATAAGATATGAAGTAAAACGAGAAGAAAGTTTATTAAATGTTACAAATGTTTTTAAACTGTTTAAATAATAATGAATGTTGATGAGTGCATCCGATTGTTTCCGCGGTGAAATAGACACTAAATTACGTAAATGATTTGATGACCGATACACGGCGGCGAATGACCTAGTTTCGGTCAAGCGCGGCCAAGCGGCCCGTTCTGCTGTGTATGCAAAACTTTAAATGTTCGGTAATGCATCGAACAGTGGGACTTTACTGAGACCTCACGCGGACTTCTTGAGAGAATTTGAAAAGTGACGTTACACTGTTTTGTTTCATTTGCCAATACTCATGCACGTTCATATACAAACGGTTAATAATCTATCATTATTTTACGTTAATATTCAACACAAGTTTTTATAAATAAAGCAAAACTGCAGACATGACTTATCTATCACTTTCCCGCCAAGAAAGCTATGTTTATTATTTTATCGGTTTACCAACATCGATTGCTTTGCCACTTGGATGCGAAAAATCGGGCAATGAAGAGAAGATAAAGTAGAAAAACGGACTAGTACTTTAGGTCGGACCGACGCTAGGAAGAAGAAGGAGAGTTACAGTTACATTTTTGTATATAAATAATATTTGGTAAAAACTTTATTCCACAATCCGAAAGCGCGAAGCTCATCTTTACGGATTCGTCATCATCAATCTATCTGCTGAGGTATTGTGAGAACTTTACAAAGCACAGATGAATTGAAATATTTTTAATATGTCTCCCTTCCAGTGACTTTCAAAATTCAAAATCATTTATTCAGTTAAGGCTACAAGTAGCTCTTGTGAATGTCACTATGCCATCGGTTCGTAAGTCTACTCTGAGTGGAAGATCTTGTACTAAGAAGAACCGGCAAGAAACTCAGCAAGTGTCCAGCTCTTTTCTCCCTTACAGCGTCAAAAATATTGGAAAATGCCCTATCATATCAGGACACTTTCCATTATAAATAAACACAAAAAAATATAGAAGACAATCACAACATGTAAAAAAACAAAATAAAAAATATAAGTTATCAGGTAAAAGTTCCAATTGCCACAATGTCATGCAGTACCACAACAGTCTAGTAAAAGTCAAAAAATGTTTCAGAAAAACAAAGTCGAACTATAGTATGTTCAAAATGATTTTTAAAGCAAATTTTGTTGCGAACAAATTACAAAAACACAAATGTTGAAAAAATTTCCACGAGCAGGATTTGAACCTAGTATTGAAACTATAGTAATTAATACTAAAAATAAGATAAGTATGCAAGAGCAGTCCAGCCTCCACAGGCGGCACTTATTACATATAACCGTCGACTAGGTCAAAGGCGGAATCCTCAACTAATTACAAGAGTATTGATGTTTGTTTCTAAAAAAACTTCGGTATAAAGAAAGAGAACATTCCTTTGTTTTAAATAGGTAAGATGTTGTCTTACATTTCATTTTTTCATTTTTCATTTTTCATTTTACGCATATACCGGGACCAGGGTCGACCCAAGGTTCAGGGTTCAGTCACAAAAAGGTCGACAAGAGAGGAAAGGCTACCCTCTTTACATCATCCCTTCTCTGCCACAAGAAAGGCTCGTAACCACGAACGACGAGCTCCAAAATCCTCCACAGATAGAATGTGTCCTAAACTGCTACAAAAGAAGCTTTTTATCCCAAGAACCTAGTATCATATTTCTCAAGAGCTTGCTCCATATAATGATCCGTCAACCACAGGTCGTAGCACCAACCCGTCGGAGGAGAAGAACAAGCTGTCGAAGGTGACGCAGCTGACGGGCTTCTCGGACCCCGTGTACGCCGAGGCCATCGTGTCCGTCAACCAGTACGACATCGTGCTCGACATCCTCGTCGTCAACCAGACCGGTCAGTCGCTTTTCATGTGTATAGGACGTATGTAGGAACGGCCATCTTGTTTTTCTGCATGTTTAGTAACTAATAATAAAGAATTTCTATTCCCTTTTTTATCATGTTGTCTCACAAAGAATAGAATTGTATCAGTATATGTTTAAAACGGCTAACTACATTTACTACTGCATTAATTATTCGTTCATTAATTAATTCATTCAATATTTCTTTGTTAGTTTTAAAGTTAAATGAAAATTTCCAGTTTACCCGTAAAAAATATACAAGTTTCAATATGTTGTAAATCAATCATTTTATGGTAATGTTGGTATACCAAATTAATAGAATAATATATAACGATCTATTATCACTATTAAAATTCTTGTATACTCATAAAATATCTTCTTGATAGATCTAATATTACTCTTCTGTTGTCTCGTTTAACTGCTCAGTTAAGTGAAATATTATGTAAATTTCGCCATCACCACCAGCTCATTTTATGTGTTCACTGCTGAGCTGGGTAGGAGCCTTCCCTATGGCTAAAAAATACTACTGGAAGAGCCATATAAACACCACGCGGGCCCAGTGCGATGCGGTCGCCCGGATTGACAGCTTAACATCACGCCGTACGAGTTACGATGCACGGAATTCAAAGCGACGTGAATTCAAAAAACGGGTTTAATCTCCAAGTAGCTGACGTAATGTGCGATTCCCAGACGACACGCTGCAGAACTGCATGGTGGAGCTGGCCACGCTGGGCGAGCTGCGGCTGGTCGAGCGCCCCGCCGCCGTCGTACTGGCGCCGCGCGGGCACGCCGCCATCCGCGCGCACGTCAAGGTCGCCTCCACAGAGAACGCCGTCATCTTCGGCAACATCGGTGAGTGGGGGGAGGGAGTAGTATGGTGAAGCGGCCCGCGCCATCCGCGCGCACGTCAAGGTCGCCTCCACAGAGAACGCCGTCATCTTCGGCAACATCGGTGAGTGGGGGGAGGGAGTAGTATGGTGAAGCGGCCCGCGCCATCCGCGCGCACGTCAAGGTCGCCTCCACAGAGAACGCCGTCATCTTCGGCAACATCGGTGAGTGGGGGGAGGGAGTAGTATGGTGAAGCGGCCCGCGCCATCCGCGCGCACGTCAAGGTCGCCTCCACAGAGAACGCCGTCATCTTCGGCAACATCGGTGAGTGGGGGGAGGGAGTAGTATGGTGAAGCGGCCCGCGCCATCCGCGCGCACGTCAAGGTCGCCTCCACAGAGAACGCCGTCATCTTCGGCAACATCGGTGAGTGGGGGGAGGGAGTAGTATGGTGAAGCGGCCCGCGCCATCCGCGCGCACGTCAAGGTCGCCTCCACAGAGAACGCCGTCATCTTCGGCAACATCGGTGAGTGGGGGGAGGGAGTAGTATGGTGAAGCGGCCCGCGCCATCCGCGCGCACGTCAAGGTCGCCTCCACAGAGAACGCCGTCATCTTCGGCAACATCGGTGAGTGGGGGGAGGGAGTAGTATGGTGAAGCGGCCCGCGCCATCCGCGCGCACGTCAAGGTCGCCTCCACAGAGAACGCCGTCATCTTCGGCAACATCGGTGAGTGGGGGGAGGGAGTAGTATGGTCAAGCGGCCCGCGCCATCCGCGCGCACGTCAAGGTCGCCTCCACAGAGAACGCCGTCATCTTCGGCAACATCGGTGAGTGGGGGGAGGGAGTAGTATGGTGAAGCGGCCCGCGCCATCCGCGCGCACGTCAAGGTCGCCTCCACAGAGAACGCCGTCATCTTCGGCAACATCGGTGAGTGGGGGGAGGGAGAGGGGGTTAGTGTATGTTAGCTAAATAAAGTGGAGTCACTAGGATAGTTATGTGTAGGGCTACGTAGATTAGTACACAGTGTACGGTACCCGCAAAGCTCTCGTTCTAGTTAGACTGCAGCTCTGGGGTTTCGGTGGGCTCGCCTCGATCATCTCCGCCCCTCTTACGCGGCGCCTAAGTGCTAAAAAAGGGGGACGGGCGGCCCAGTGCGAGTCCCTTACGTGTAGCACCTGTATGGTGTCGCATGACAAAAACTAAAGTGTTTTCCTAGGTGTACAAAAAAAATATATATGAAAAATATGTTTAAAGAGTTACCGAGAATAGCTTTCTGGTAGATCTTGGTTTACTATTTCTAGTACTCGGTCTAAGACAGACAAGACAGAATACATGCGCTTTTTTTTAAAATTTGTCTTACGGGTAAGCACCTGGCCTTCTCAACTGATGTTAAGTGATAATAAAGCCGAAGGTGGAAGCGCACTTCACCCGGAATCCTTAACCACTGAGGCAGTTCAGTTCAGTTCAGTTTCAAAAGAAGATCAATTCACCTTTCATGTATCAGAAGCTTCCAGGCGTTCTCGAGGCGGCGAACCATTTCTCGATCCTGCCTGTTTCCAAAGTTGGCTATAGACATATCAGTTAGCACGTGTCGTGTGCCCGCGCAGTGTACGAGGTGACTGGCGCGTCCATGGACCGCGGCGTGGTGGTGCTGAACGACGTGCACATCGACATCGTGGACTACATCCAGCCCGCCGCCTGCAGCGACGCCGACTTCCGCACCATGTGGGCAGAGTTCGAGTGGGAGAACAAGGTAACAGCATTACCCTAAACCGACATGTGACACAATCAAATTTCAGACACATTTTTTTATTAGCCTCTTTTGTCTCACTGTTGCCTAAAGGCCTCCCGCAATTTTTTCCACGCATCTCTATCCCTGGCGGTTCTCACCAGTCTCCCACGAAGGCATCGAGATCGTCTCGCTAACGCTTGCGCTCAGGCACCCAGGGCGTGATAGTGTGTGCCCATTTCTCATGTTGCATGCGGCTAACGTGGCTCGCCCAATCCCACTTGAGCATGGCTGCTTTTCCCCCTTGCGTCAGCAATTCCAGTCATTGAACGCAGTATTGTGTTGCGAATTTGGTCGACGCGTTGGTACCCCAGGATCGTACGTTCCATTGTCCTCTGACAAATCATAAGCCTGGATTTTTAAAGCTCGGTCAATGACCAAGTCTGTGCACCGTAGGTTAGAACGGGCAAGATACACATATCGATCAATTTGCGCTTCAGAATCATTGAAAGGTCAAGTGGAAATAAAGGGACACTTTCCAATCACACATTTTTTAAATAAGCTTTTTTATAATTTATAATGACAGCGAAGTAAGTGTAATTTACTTAATTTTTATTTTACAAAGATATGTCTGAAATCAATTCTGAGGCCGATTAAAAAAAATACATGTTGTATACCACAAAAGCAGTCATCATTGTCTTCTAAATAATATATCTTAGATTTAAACAGATAGAAGTATCTCTAGACTGTTTGTTTTTAACTATTTAATACATCCTGTCGTGTGCAGGTGTCGGTGAACACCAACATCACGGACCTGCGCGAGTACCTGGAGCACCTGCTGGCCTCCACCAACATGAAGTGCCTCACCCCAGACAAGGTATTTATTAACCATGTCACTGGTACAGCTCTGTTTATTTTTCAATCTTATTATAATGCTATATAAAAGTTCTATTTAGATTGGCATCCATATTTCCAGGAATAGCTAAAGGTTTATTTGTTTACTAGCCGTCACCCGCCCGCTTCGCTGTGCGAAATAATGGATCAATGACTGCCAAATAAAATAATTATTAAGTTTACCAACATCATATAAATAGCCTATCATTTGAACAATCTCATGTTATTACTACATACAAATTTTCATCAAGATCGGTCAAGCCGTTCTTGAGTTATAAGAGGACATACAGACAGACAGAATTTTTAAAATCGTAGAATTGGTGTCAGTGAGTCATAAAACGTATATTAACCCAAAATTTGTCAGAAAAATTGCATGTACAGACAGAGCCTACAGATTTATATAGTAGTTCTAGCTGACCGGCGGACATCGTACCGCTTTGACAGTTTCCATGACAACAAAACAAACAAATCATTCGTTCGCTTAAAAACACCCGTATCCCATGATAACCTATGGTAAACCTAAACCATTCTCGAATCCAATTGAACACATACAGAAATTTTCTTCCAAATCGGTCCAGCCGTTTAGAAGGAGTTCAATAACATACACACGCACAGAAGATTTATATAAATAAAGATAGATTGCACAAATGCCTTCTTTTTCATTGAAGGTAGGTGGCGAAAAGAATGCAGGTGTAATCGCAGTTAACCTGGAACCTACAACTACCGTGGAACTCGCTGTCTTTTACAGACAGCTAAAGATAATTGTCAGAATATAACAATGCTACTTAAATAGTTGCTATGGCCAAAGACTAAAATAAGATTCTACTAGCCAGGCGGATTGAAAACAATTTCTTCCACGATTCGAAACAAGTACAACATATACCGCTGCTTAAAATTTAACCCGCGATCTCGGGGTCTGTAGCGGGTGGCCTAACTTCTAGACCACAGAAAGCGTTAAGGCCGGCCGCACTTTGTATGCATTTTCTTACGGACACCCACGATACATTCCGATCCTCCCGCTACTAGGGTAATACCAGCTAGTCTGACGTGTCCCTAGTATGCGGGTTACCATAGTACAGTCAGCTTCAAAACTATCTGAGCGTTCAAACACACCATTAATATCTGAACATTTGACAAAAATCAACCTGATCTCAAGACGTAGAAATTAATTTTTATTTGTTGTTTGAGAACAAATGACATTGAATGAAAGTACATCTTTCACGTATTGGGCTAAGAGTGATTTTTGTCAAACGTTAGATATTTTTGGTAGGTTTGAACGCTTAGATTATTTTGAAGCTGACTGTACTATAGTTACATTGGTTTTGTGATTATATAAGGTTAAATTCATGGTGGCATATTGCCATTGGAAAGGCTTAGTAACCCTCAATGATCAGTGTATTGGAACGTTATGGCCCCCATTCCGGACACTCCATTACATCACTCAAATAATATTATTGGATTGCATAGCATCGCTCCGAGCGATGAAATTTCAAACATTCCAACATCCATTAATTTGGAGTGATGGAGTGGCGCGAATGAAGTGCCTGTAAATGGGGCCGTATAACTACTTGGATTGCGTGGCATCGCTCCGAGTGTTGGATTTCTAAACAATCCAAAATCCATCTATAATTTGGAGTTATGGAGTGCCTGTAAATGAGGGCCTTAAAAGTGTTTGGTGTACCAGGCGCTGTCGGGGCAGTGCGGGTTCATGGCGGCGAACCTGTACGCGCGCTCCATCTTCGGCGAGGACGCGCTCGCCAACCTCAGCATCGAGACGCCGCTGCACAAACACAGCGCGCCCGTCGTGGGACACGTGCGGATCCGCGCCAAGAGCCAGGTACATATACCACCAGACCCGTCACCTCAGCAGCGAGACGCCGCTGCACAAACACAGCGCGCCCGTCGTGGGACACGTGCGGATCCGCGCCAAGAGCCAGGTACATATACCACCAGACCCGTCACCTCAGCAGCGAGACGCCGCTGCACAAACACAGCGCGCCCGTCGTGGGACACGTGCGGATCCGCGCCAAGAGCCAGGTACATATACCACCAGACCCGTCACCTCAGCAGCGAGACGCCGCTGCACAAACACAGCGCGCCCGTCGTGGGACACGTGCGGATCCGCGCCAAGAGCCAGGTACATATACCACCAGACCCGTCACCTCAGCAGCGAGACGCCGCTGCACAAACACAGCGCGCCCGTCGTGGGACACGTGCGGATCCGCGCCAAGAGCCAGGTACATATACCACCAGACCCGTCACCTCAGCAGCGAGACGCCGCTGCACAAACACAGCGCGCCCGTCGTGGGACACGTGCGGATCCGCGCCAAGAGCCAGGTACATATACCACCAGACCCGTCACCTCAGCAGCGAGACGCCGCTGCACAAACACAGCGCGCCCGTCGTGGGACACGTGCGGATCCGCGCCAAGAGCCAGGTACATATACCACCAGACCCGTCACCTCAGCAGCGAGACGCCGCTGCACAAACACAGCGCGCCCGTCGTGGGACACGTGCGGATCCGCGCCAAGAGCCAGGTACATATACCACCAGACCCGTCACCTCAGCAGCGAGACGCCGCTGCACAAACACAGCGCGCCCGTCGTGGGACACGTGCGGATCCGCGCCAAGAGCCAGGTACATATACCACCAGACCCGTCACCTCAGCAGCGAGACGCCGCTGCACAAACACAGCGCGCCCGTCGTGGGACACGTGCGGATCCGCGCCAAGAGCCAGGTACATATACCACCAGACCCGTCACCTCAGCAGCGAGACGCCGCTGCACAAACACAGCGCGCCCGTCGTGGGACACGTGCGGATCCGCGCCAAGAGCCAGGTACATATACCACCAGACCCGTCACCTCAGCAGCGAGACGCCGCTGCACAAACACAGCGCGCCCGTCGTGGGACACGTGCGGATCCGCGCCAAGAGCCAGGTACATATACCACCAGACCCGTCACCTCAGCAGCGAGACGCCGCTGCACAAACACAGCGCGCCCGTCGTGGGACACGTGCGGATCCGCGCCAAGAGCCAGGTACATATACCACCAGACCCGTCACCTCAGCAGCGAGACGCCGCTGCACAAACACAGCGCGCCCGTCGTGGGGCACGTGCGGATCCGCGCCAAGAGCCAGGTACATATACCACCAGACCCGTCACCTCAGCAGCGAGACGCCGCTGCACAAACACAGCGCGCCCGTCGTGGGACACGTGCGGATCCGCGCCAAGAGCCAGGTACATATACCACCAGACCCGTCACCTCAGCAGCGAGACGCCGCTGCACAAACACAGCGCGCCCGTCGTGGGACACGTGCGGATCCGCGCCAAGAGCCAGGTACATATACCACCAGACCCGTCACCTCAGCAGCGAGACGCCGCTGCACAAACACAGCGCGCCCGTCGTGGGACACGTGCGGATCCGCGCCAAGAGCCAGGTACATATACCACCAGACCCGTCACCTCAGCAGCGAGACGCCGCTGCACAAACACAGCGCGCCCGTCGTGGGACACGTGCGGATCCGCGCCAAGAGCCAGGTACATATACCACCAGACCCGTCACCTCAGCAGCGAGACGCCGCTGCACAAACACAGCGCGCCCGTCGTGGGGCACGTGCGGATCCGCGCCAAGAGCCAGGTACATATACCACCAGACCCGTCACCTCAGCAGCGAGACGCCGCTGCACAAACACAGCGCGCCCGTCGTGGGGCACGTGCGGATCCGCGCCAAGAGCCAGGTACCCACCACCAGGGAAAAAAACCCACTCACTGCTCACCTACTCATCAGCTCAGATACCCACCACTCACCCGCCTACTCACTCCCTCACTTACTGCTATACTACTACACTCACTTAGTCACCAGCTCAACCCACTCACTCTTTCGTGGGCGTTTTTTCGAACAGGCGAACAGTTTTTTTACGTACTTATAAAATATTCATTTATTTACATTTAATGACATATAACTTATTAAAATCATTAAAATTTAATTTGATAACTTATTCTAATCTTCTTATAAGTAAGACTGTTTACTTTCGTTGTTCAACAACCTTTCGTTACGTGTAAACGCTTTCATCACCACCATCGTCCACTGTTTGACGCAGGCCTCTCAATGCATGTTACTGAAACCGACCTTCGGCACTCATTTCATATCGCTACTTATATTGTATGAGCCTTAAAAATCAAAGAATAAGCTTGAAATAGAAATTCCGTATGTTCCCGTTGTGTAAACGTCGTTGCAGATTAGAGTAAAAGAGACAAAACACAATAACTATTCCAAGCTTATGATCTCTTTATTTGTAAGGCCTTATATGTGTGACGTGGTCGTTGTCGGTGGCAGGGCATGGCGCTGAGCCTGGGCGACAAGATCAACATGATGCAGAAGGCGTCGCCGCAGAAGCCGCCCGCCGCCGTCATCCCGGCCGCGTAGACAAGTATTTCACCCCTCTTACCTACGAATGTCACTCGCGCTGTCTTACAAATCGACACGATCATTCCGTTATAGAAATATGGGCCTAGTACGAATCTCTTATCGAAGTCGTAGCGTTACAGTAAAGTCTTGACAGTATTATAAATTCTCTAAATGACGACTGCTAACGATTATTTTCATTCCACACAGAATAGTCTACGAGTTGTACTATACAGTGACGTATTATGAGATTGTTTTTCGTGCTAGGCCCACAATCATGATAAATGCAGGATAGGATAGGATACGAAATTCAAAATATTGATTTTCCATTGCTTTATTTGATTATCGACTGTAGTGCTCTGGGTACCACAGAACAATTGAATTCTGTTGTGTCTGGGCCCGACGGCGGTCAACCCATTAGGTAAGTTTCTATTACTGTAGTGACTATAATATCCAATATTTTAATAGGACTCACTTTGTATTTTAATTTAAATATGTCTTTTTTCTCTACTAAGTATATAAAGTTCCTTTTCTGTATTTATTAGTTGTTAACATTTTTAATCGTAAAAGCGAATATTAATCGCTTTTGTATATTTCAAATTATGAGAAGTATGTGGAAAATTATTTAAATGTATAAATAACAATGATTTGGCTAACGCTCATTTTTTATTGTGTGGCATTCGTAGTGGATATAGACATTTTTATAGATATATTATACTACTATGTTTTAAAATTATTATTATAATTATGATTGAAAACATTAATATAGAATGAGTTACAAAACGAGTTTTTATTTAATATACATTTACTATTTATGTTATTTAAGTCAATGGTAGGGCTTCAATTAAGTCAGCCACAGTTATCTTTTCCTATGTTTCAATAATTAGAAATGGGGTAAAATAAAAATAAGTCAACACTATTAAGAAATAAATTAGTTTATTGCTTGGCCACAGCTGTTCGTGACGCGTGTGCGAGTGCAAAGTTCATGTTCCGTAACGAGCGATTCAACAGTATAAATAATAAAAATAATTTATAATAGTAATAAGTTAATGGATTGGTTACAAAACAGTACAGTCCGACGCGATGGCTCCGTGTCGGCGGTCTAGCTTCCCTGTTTGAGTGATACCTTACGTCTGTAACAAACATAACAACGCATTAAAGATTTTTGCTATACGAGTACGAGTACAAATATTAAAAAAAATTCACCTAACGGTCACATTAAAACAACGAAATCAATAAAGTTTTCCAAAACTGTCAAATTTCTTCAATAAATAGTCAACCATAAACATAAAGTTCCATAAACATAAAGTTCAATGTCTATTGAGGACAATTTGACAGTTTGTGGTAGTGCATGTGTGTACACGCTGCCTTATTAAAATATACTTTGTTAAAATACTGCCTATGGAGTTAAAAGTGCCTCCAACATACTTATTCTTCTTCTTCCTCTTCCTCTTCCTCCTCCTCTTCTTCCTCTTCCTCTTCCTCCTCCTCGACGACCTCCTCCTCCTCCTCAGGCTCGGGTTCGTACACGGGCTCATCTTCCTCTTCGGGCTCAGCCTTCACGTCTTCCTCGCCCTCCGGCGACTCGAGGTCTCCCTTCTTCTTGCCCGGCCTTTCGCCGAACCATTTTGGCAGTCTCGCTGTTTAATTAATACATAAGAATTAGACTAATGCGATTTTTATAGAAGTAGTTTCTTATCGACACTATTAAAACTCGTTTCCATAGTTTTATAAATTTTCGAAACTTGCGTACGAACGCAAATGGCTTAGTAATATATGTAACCTAAAGGCAAGAAAGGCGCGTGCCTATTGACCCCATGTCGTTAAGAGTAGAGAAAAAAGGAAGTATTTTTCCTACAATTTCCTAATAATTGTAGTATAATTACCAAATCATTCTAAAATAAAAATATATATTTTTGTCATGGCTAGAAGAAAAGGCCCGACATATGCAGTAACTGGGGGCCTATATATTGCTTAATCGGGCTCTGCTAATAATAATAATAATAACATTCGTGCGCGTAGCTAATTGTAATTCATCATCATTTAGTGTCATCTTCATACTGAAGTTTGGAGATCTAGGTGCCTAGTGTGAGTTTTGTTTACTATCCGTATTCATTCGATTACATTTACAAAAACAAAAATTGATATGGCATTGAAGCAGCGCCTCCTGGCGGCATACGAGAAGAGTTTACACTTTAAAATGTTCAAATAATTTTTAACGCAAATTTTGTTGCGAACAAATTACAAAAACACAAATGTTGAAAAAATTTCCACGAGCAGGATTTGAACCTGCACCCTTCTGACATTCCGGGTCAGGTGCTCTTCCAATTGAGCTATCGTGGTTCTAACCAGCCCGCCGAAATTATTTAACACTTTTTACTTTGTAAGCCAAAGGCGCCTATTCTAAATTTTTTTTTAGTTAACATTTTGCCATTCAAACTCTCGTTTTCGTTAACGTGATCGAATGGCGAATAAAACTCGCACTTGGCACCCTGTATACAAAATTTTTTGCGATCCCATATAGCTTGTTTTATTTGGCGATAACTAAGTCCAGTCCAGTTTTTGATGTCGTCCAGCCATTTGCGTCGCGGACGTCCCGGAGCTCTCTTTCCCGGAATTTTAATTGTAAAGTTTTTTTTTCTTGAGATTCTGTGATAAGTCAGTCAGTCAGTACGTGAGTGGTATTTCAGTTTATATGTACAGATTTATTTTCTATTTACTACACTATTTACATATTTATTTATGTAAACACAAAACATACCTATTTAGTCATATAAATATCAAAACATCATTCCTGTTATTATTCGGACCTTTGACCAACATTAAAAAATACAAGTTATACTACTTGATTGTATCACCTATCAGTACAGCCTTTTAAAATTATTTATTTCTGATTATTTACATATAATTTTACGCAAATATTGTTGCGAACAAATTACAATTTGAAAAAAGACAAAGTGTTGAAGAATTCCACGAGCGGGATTCGAACCTGCACCTCATGACATACCGGGTCAGGTGCACTGCCAACTATGCTATCGTGGCTCAAACAAACTCGAAAATAATTTTCAGCAGCTGTTCCATAAAAACATCAATATTCATTGACCAAAATGTATGCTGAACAGCTGAATTTTATTTTCGAGTTAGGGAGTTGGTCCTAATAGTAAGAGTTGTTCGTTTGTATCACGGGAGTCATCTCAGAAGGTTTGGACGGTGTGATAAAAAAGTCACCGGTATATTAGCTCTGCATATTGACTATGTTTGCGTTGGAATAAAATACTATATTTTGACAGTCACTTCTTATTTGACGTTTAAGTGAAATTCTAGTTTCAATTCATGCTAATTGGTTGTTAAAAATGCGAGCACCACAAAAAGTAGGTCAACGTTTATAATTTTCACTATTTCAACAATTCTATTTTTAGCTGATAGATGATACAATCCCACTGCCAAGGACCACTCACCCTTTTGCCTGCCGCCGAACTGGTCGGTTCTCTCTTGCCACACCTTCTCGAGGAAGTCCTTGTTCAATTTCTCTAGGTCCTGGGATGTTAACACCGGGGTGAATACATGGTAGTTACAATAGGACAAACGAAAGGCTTTGCAGGCTTGGATACTACAATTTCAAACACTACCAAATATGGATATGTGTCAACACGATATTGTTTATTTGAAACTAGCGCAGTCGAAAATATATAAAGTGGTTACTATGTCATTACTCATTACTATGTCTAAATCATTCAAAATCTTTATATAATGAATTTAGATTTTAGTGTTCATGAAAAATTAAGTGATCTGCGCAGTTGTCAAATTGTCAATACTAAAAATATCGTCTTGACAAGTGTCCATATGTGTGGTATTTAAAACAAATCAGATGAATGCCAATTGTTTCAATCAGCAATGTATTTAAATCTGAAATGTCCTGAATACTAGTGAGCGTAAACAGTGGTTGGGGTCTGACGTGGGGCAATCGGACGTATGAGGCATGCCATGGGTCAGGCCGTGTCATGCCAACACGACAGCACGCGGGGATTACTCCCTTACTTTTGCTGCGGTTCATGAATTCGGTCATCCTGTCATTCCACAACTTATCCATAAACTCCGCCAATGTGTTATCAAGGCCCTGTTATTTAAAATTAGTGTTAAAAATTATTGTTAATAATTTCGTGTACTTTTCACTTATATATAAATTGTTATCAAAAAATAAGAACTTCATATTTAGATTATTAGAATCTGAATATAACTACGATCCATTGTGAAACTATAATAATCGCTTGAGTACTTACTCCCTCGAAAAGCTTTTTCTTGTCGTCGTAGGACCGTGTGTCGACACGTCGCTCATACTTGGACGCAACTTGGATTTTGGGCTGAAAAACAACAAGAGATAAGTGGAGGAAGTTTCGGCTTTTATTATTCATCAAAATGATGATTAATAATACTTACGGGGTGCTTGCCTGTGAGGGCTTCAGGGTCGAGACCCTTCTTGAGGGCCTTGTGCCTCAACTGTTGCTTCTGTCTTTCTTTGAGCTCTTTTAACTGTTAACATAAAACGATTTGGTAAATTTCTATTAATATAATATACCCACTCACAATAGTCTTCAAGCTTTTTTCTTATATAGTAACTTACGTCGTAGTCCTGCCTCTTTTGCCTCTCCTCAAGATCGTATTTCTCGGTCTCGAGTTTGACGATGCACTCCCAGAGTTCCTGAGCCTTTATTCTGAGCTTTTCTGTGGAGAGGTTGTCGATGTTCAGGGCCTTGATGCGAATGGACAGCGAGATCTTCTTCTCCTCTTCCAACTGTTCCTTTGTCTTGTTGCGTTCCAGTTGAGCGTTGCTGAGGCCGAACTGTTGAAAGATGTATAAATGTTATTTTATTTTATTGTATTTAATTTGCTCTTTTTTATAAATGATATAAATCTTTTTTAACTATTTTCGTATATTAAATTAAAATTTTACTTGTTTTATCATATTTTTAAGTGATCAAGCTTTAATAGAACATCATTAACTTCGCACCGCCGCCGATCGACACAGTAATATAAGAATATTGAAGTAGAGATCATAATTACAGTATTAGTCATATAATTATAAATGGTATTTGCTTACGTTGTCACTCTTCTTCTGGATGGTGAAGTTAGGGCCGGTCTTGTTGGACTCCTTCATCGCCTGGACCATGGCCTGGCGTTTCTTCTCGGCCTCTTCGAGCCGCAGCCGCTTCTCTTCGAGGTCACGCTGTTTCTTCTCCTCAATCTCACGAACCCTCCTTTCTTCCTCTTCCTTTTTCTTCTGAGCAAGACGCTTTTCTTCTTCAGCGCGGGATACCTATAAAATAACAATAAGAACATTAGAGCAACTGGTATATGTACTGTAATGGTCATACGAACAATTGAGTGTAATTGGTATGTCGTCCTAAAAGTCCTTTTTAGTTACCTTGCGCTTAGCCTGCTTCTCCTTGAGGCGTTTGAGCTCCTCCTCCTCCTTGGCCCGCTGTTTGCGCCATTCGTTGATGTATTCCTTCAGTTGCTCATCCAAGTCCGACCGCTTCTGGTCTTGACGCTGTTGAAATCGAGAAAAACTATTTGTTTGTAATCTTAAACAGGATCTTCATGTTCGATGTCATAGATAATGATAAAAATTGTTGTAAGATATGTATAAAATAATGCATTCATTCATATTTTACCTTGATAAATTCTGGATCTCCCTCACCCCTGCAAAATGAATACTTTTGTAATTACTGATTTTCTATCACACATTTTGTTAATAAGTTAATGTTACCGTTGTTATAACGGTTAACAATTTAATATACATAAATATAACTCCTGTTACGGTGATTGAGTTTAAATATTTTTATATTTGTAAATCGTTAGAATTATAAGTTTCTTTGTTACGCTCTTTTAGTTGCGTCTAAAAAACGGCATCTCAGATTAGATCTGTATGTACATATTGTTAACATTTTAGGCGTCTGTATTATAAATTTTGCGACATCTTTTGTGAATAACGTAAAAGTAACGTTATTTAAAACTGCTATATATTAATGTATACTGATTTTATTATTTGTGTTTAAATTGGTATTATTTTATTATCACTTAAGCATGTATGGTGTTCTGTTTTGTTTTTATTCAGTGTGTTTTCTAAATGATAACAATAGGATGACTTTGTTTTACTATTGCACATATAAATTATTATGTATATTACTAGGTAATCATGCTTTGATGTCATGCTTTTTCCTCTCATGCAAGCGAGGAATAAGACAAGACAAATCAACTCGTTGCTCATTGACCGACATCTCGTATCTTTTGAGAGCGGCGCGGGCGCAGCACGGTGTACTGCTAAAAATAACGTGGCTACCAACCGGTAAAAATAGCAACCCACCACGTCGTGTGGTTATACGCTCACCGACCGGTCATCTGGTCGGATGCGATAATTCTGGAATTTAGGGTACGAATAGATAAATCTATGCGCCCGCGCCTCGTGTTAATGATAGGATTACAGTTAGTGACACCACAGAGAGCGGTGCAACTTACGCGATCGACGGTCTACTCCTAGAAACAGAAAACGACAATCAGCCTCTACATGTCTTTGCAATATTCTACTATGTCCACGTTATTTCATAAACGAGGTCGAAATCCAGAGCCATTGTTGGGGATTTGTTATTTCAAAATAAGAATGAGTAGGTAAATACAATAACGCTTTATCGCTTTCAAACGTCGTTTATGAATAAAGAGGTTTCAAAGATAGAAAATGAAGCGTGAGATTATATTTTGCTCACCCAAGAGTCCACGACACAAACACTGCATTACAAGCCATTGTAAGTTAGATGTTTTTTTAGAATTTTAAAGATTTTTTGAACTTTCATAGAATAGCTCATTTTTTCAAGGGCTTCGTAAGTTATAACCAATCATTGTAACCATGACCACACGCCAGTATGTGGCTTAAAGCAAAGCGTCTTTAGAATCTATCTTTTAATATCAGAATCATTACTTACTCTGGTTTAGGAGCGGGTCTGTTGACGGCGATGAAGACAGCGGCGATTGAAAAGAAAAATAATACGATTAAATACTGCACAATGCTGAGAAGTTGGCCGACATAGACGACAGACAATAAGCTGAAATTGTTACAGCACCAACAGAACCACAAAACAAAACCCAATGTCAGTCACAGGACAGAGATGATCACGACATTAAGAAAGATCAGTATTACTTACGATTAGTTAAATGGACTGATCTTTCCTACCAGAGCTATAAACTCTAGCTCAGTTTGTTACATGAAATGCTCGGAATTAATTAAGCACGTATTTGCAGCGTAGTAGCTCCTATCACTTGTTGATAGTCTGAAAGCAACAAAAGCGACGGACTTAAGCACTAGAAGCATTAAGAGCGGCATCTAAACTTAGCCTATAATGAACCAAGCGAGTGTAAGTGCCGGATCAACCAAAAGGGCACGCCACTTACTTCCTGCAACAAAAGAGACAAAAGGGGTTGGTGAGGGCGTGCAAACAAGCCCAGAGTCGGGATATCGAAGAGATGGGGATCAAAGTTACGGCCATGCCTCAAGTTTACAGCTTCAACCAGAAACTAAAACTAATAATCTTTTACAAGTGTTTGTTCATTCTAATAGTTTGGAAAATGATAGTTTTGCTTAGGCTAAATAGGAAACCACGCCCAGTAAAGCTGAAGTGTTCAAAAACAAACGGTTTCTAGAGAAGACTAATTTTTGATAGGACAGTTGGGGGTGACCTGCGGACTATAGTTTAGAACTTACGTCTCCTGGACCTCTTCTTCTACTTCCTCCTCCTCGGAGCCACTGTGGAACACAGATTGAACGTTTACATGACGCAGTGCACGCGGTTACTCACTTGTGTTACATATAACGAAACGAGTAAAGGTACAGGGTATATTTGCTGTTAGCACGAATTGACAATGGCTGCTTTTTTAACACAACAAATAACAGGGAGTGAGGAAATATACTAATGTTTATGCAAGTGAATAGTTTCGTTTATGTTGTGTATAATTTCGTTGTTGTGCATTCAAAATATGATTATCTCTAAGTAACGCCGCAATAATTAAAATGTTTATTTTTTTAATGGATTTCCTTTAAAATACTTACGAATATTCTTCTTCGTCAGACATGTTGGTAGTTTGTTATTCTGAAAAATAAATGAACGGTTAGATCCAGATGCAGTGTACTGTGTTCTGTGCGCTTTTTGAATGTGATCTGTCTATTTATGTGTTGGCATATTGTCGGTATGCGTTCGGATTGTCTACAATCGCATAAACACAGCAATCAATCAGTTTGGCATCGCTTCAAAACTTTCCTATAGCTACAATCTTATATGAAATCTCTAAAAAGTGCATTTTTATTATTTGTTTTATTTACAATAGATATTTCAATATATATTTTGCTATAAGGAAGCTAGATTCTGTATAAGGATTTTCCTTAGTTACTATTTACTTATTTATTTTGTTAGTTTTAAGTATAGAATTATAGTTTCGCGTAAACAAAGTAAGAAAACTTATTATTTAATATTGTTTTAAATAAAAAAGTTCAAGTTTTAACTTTATTTGTAGGTATGTCTATGATAAAAGTTTCCGTTCAATCTGACGATGTAAAGAAATGAAGAAAAGCCCATGCTGATTTTCTTGTCGTATTTTCTCAGAACTAGGACTGCCGCGGTAGACTTCGGAACTGAAGTACTTTGTAGCAGTTATAATTGAAGCGATAATTAAATAAAGAAATGTTGAATGTTTACTTTTATTTTTGTTTATTATTTTAAAGGTGTATTAATTCGTTTTTTAAATGCATACATAATATTCAGCTTAAAGCGTAATGTAATTCATGGTTGAATTCGTTTTCCATAGTTGTGTTTAACATTGCTTTGTGTATTTTCATTATATCATCCAGCATTCAAACGTGTCATGTTACGTTGCATCCATCTCGACCAATTGCTAAAGTAAAAAAAAATTGGCGTAGGTGGCGGCGAGCGGGGGAAACATGCTTATTGTTTACGAAGTCCGTTTTATTTCGGGCGGCGGTCTTAGCTTTCGTGCCATTAAGCACACCTACGGCCGGCGATCTGGCAGGCGTTCAAAGAAAGCGTAAAAATGGATTCCGCGTCCAACCGAATGCCCAGGACTCGAATTTCGTGAGCCTTGAATTTTTGTTTTTTATAGATTAACCGTGGAAGCTAGAATACCGTTAGAAATTGTTTAGGGCCTGTGAACTCTGAAAATGTTACACGACGTTGCGCTGTTTACTAAGTATAAACTATTTTTCCGAGGTCAAAACAATTTAATATTTAAAGCTAGACGTTTTATTCTGTTTTTTTAATCGGTAATTTAATTTAAATAAAAATATATTTTTTAAATTTTCATAATAAACAATACCTTTCCTTTGCAGTCGGGTAAAAAATAAAAAATGTCCGTTGGACATGTAGTTTTAGATGGTAAGGCTATAAAAACGATTACGATTGATTAAAATTATTTCTTAATCAACTTTTTATTTGAATTTATTTTAAGTTTCTGAGAGAAAAGACATTGATTTGGTAGATGTCTCTTTCTGCGTTTTTTTAGTATGTTTTATAAATCAATGTTTTATAAAATTTCTCGCACCAGAAATTCACGTGAAACATAACTTTCTGTTGGTCAATCAGAGCAAGCAGCAAGTTTCATTTGTGTAATATTTCCAGTCACTTGCTGAAGTACTTAGTGAGATTTTTAAAGTTGAACTTTGTTATGACTTTCATAAAAAATCTTTATATTTATTAGGGAACATGAACTCAAAAAGATACATGAACTTATTACATGAAGTCAGTCAGTGTTATGTCCTCAAAATTACGTAACATTCTAGCACCTCATTTCTATTAAATGCTCAAGATCCAGCCTCAATTTTAAGACAACTTGTTTTAATTTTACTGTACTGGTTATCATGTAATCTTATGATCTACTAGTGTTGTAAGCAGGTTTTTTTCTGTTTGAAAGTTGGTAGATCTGTTTTTATTGACGCTAAAAAACTTCTGCCTAAAAAAATGTATGTGTGTATTATGTATTTGTTGGTGTACGGATCATCCCTCAAGTTTTTGAACTTGACAAAATTTGTGTAGCATGAAAACAATTTTAACATATTTTTGTGTGTATTTTTCATGGGAACAACTTGCGATCCGCCGCAACACGCGTGGCACTAGCGCGGTAACGCAATCCGGGCACTAAACAAGGCGCCGCGCCGCTATTTCCGCACCGGGCGCACGCGCCAGATTTGGCGCGAAAGCGATCGCATATTTTTAGATCGGGTATATCATCACTAAGTAACTTAAAGCACTAAAGTCCTGCACTGGGCTCTATCACTGGCACTCCACTTGGCGGCACTTACGTCGCACGGGTTGAAGACGGTCACTCAGTCACTGGTTCCTCGACCGGCAGCACAGCGACGTTGGAATGTGGAGTCCGCGGCGACCGAGGCGGCTCTGGCCGTCGCTGCGGCCGCGCGGCCGGCACCGCCCTTCCCCCGCGCTATATTTAGCGGCGCGCGCGCTCGCCATTACGAGCCGGCTCCGGTTTCTGTGCGCGCTGATAACGTCACCGCCTGCAAGTGCAACGACCACTGCAGCGGCGCTCCAACACTGCAATGTCCTTCCGCAACATTTTTTCGGTCATAAGTTCCTAAAGACACTGAGATCCGACAGACGTTAACGCCTTCGAAATCTATACAATAAAACAGTATTTGAAACTTTGAAACAAAATTCCCAGATCGATTCCAACATAGACGAGCTATTTATCACACTGACTAAAGTAAAAATGTCGGATCTCAAAGCAATAAGTAACTTTTCAAGAAACAATGCATCAGATAACTTTCGATATTGTTTTGCTTTAAATAAGAAATTTGCTTTTCCGTATTTTTTTAAGCAGTTAATTAAACATAAATATGTCTCTATAGTCACCGCCATCAACAGTTTTTATCGTTTTATTAGTAAAAATCAAACTGCGTAGTGGCACGTGTTACTACCTTAGCTACCCTAGCTACCAGCGGCGAAGGATCCATACATACCGATTCCCATCGGCTTCCATATTAGAAATCCCACTCCACGGATCCACCATGCAGATTTTAATAATTATGTCAGTAATTGCATGGTTGCAACCAGGCAGTTGCATAGTGAACAAAATGATTTATTTCCATGTTTATTATTGTCTGATTTGTAAATTCTTGGCCAAGCCGGCCACTTCGCCGTATTTCGACCCCTCGTGATTGATGAAGTGATTCATCTATACTAATATTATAAAACTGAAGAGTTTGTTTGTTTGGTTGAACGCGCTAATCTCAGGAACTACTGGTTCGAATTGAAAAAATATGTTTGTGTTGAATAGTCCATTTATTGAGGAAAGCTATAGGCTATTTACATCACGCTATGACTAATAGGAGTGGAGCAACAATAATTTATAAGGCAAAACAACGTTTGCCGGGTCAGCTAGTCACATCATATAGGTAGACATTGTTTAGATTTCAGACCAAGTAACTTAAGTTTTAGAAATCAGGTAGGTACTACTCGTCATTTTTAATATAAATAAAAATAGAAAAATTCTTTTATACATTTTTATGTAAGAAAGGCGGCAAGGGAGCCGCCTCGCCTGATGGAAAGGAGGAAGGTCATCCATCGCTGCCCATGGACATTGCAGCATCCGAAGCGCTACCAATGCTTTGCAGCTTCGAGAGCTCTGCTTACATGCTTCTTGTAGAACCTGATGCTATAGCGCGCAAGAATCATTACATAAAAAAGCTCAACACGAAGGTTGCGGTGTTTTGTAACCAGATATCAAGGGTGTGGGGGTGATCCATTACCGTGTGTCGGTATTTCTTTCCCGGGAAGTGCGATGATAGAAACGCACACCTTAAATCGTAAAAGAATTACGCATCATGCCGCAGCTAGTCATACGCCATAACAAACGGCAACATAGCGTAGATTTCCACTGAATTGTTTGTTTACATAATTTACTTGCTATTCACACAATTTAAACGTTAATAAATACACCTTAGTAGTTTTCCTATTTAACCGAAGCAATCGGCAAACTCTAAAAAAACAAGTTCACTAAATGCGAAATCGTACTTGTTTCAAATATTGAAATATCAGGGAGAGATTTGCCTATCAATACAATAAAGCGTAGGTATTTTAAAAAGAAGTTGAAATCAGCAACTTCTGTCCTCGACCATTACAGATCACAACACAATTATAGGTTGGAAATAGGCACCAGTGTTCGACAGGAATCAGTGATCGACACTTTTATCATTTAATTAGTAAAAATAGTTTTGAACATAATACAGTGGCTTTCTAGCTGCTTTCCAGCTAAATATCATTAAAACTCTACATATTTTTTTTGGTGACGAAAACTAATGTCGAACAACGGCTTACTGTGTCGAACACTGGTGCAACTACGACAACTTAAGTAGAAACCTCTAGGTCCAGTACAAGAACGGTGGTTTATCCAAGTCGATACAACTTCAATTTCAACTTTTGTTTATGGCAACTGGGTCACTTTTAGGTTAGCGACCATTACTGCCAATGATTCCTGAAAACAGCACAGTGTATGGCGTGGTGCCTCCGTGCTTCGGAAGGCACGTAAAGCCGTTGGTCCCGGCTGCATTAGCATGCAGTCGTTAACAACCACCAATCCGCACTGGGCCCGCGTGGTGGTTCATGGCCCGTTCTCCCTATCCATCCATAGGGAAGGCTCGTGCCCCAGCAGTGGAGACATAAAATGAGCTGATGATGATGATGTATGGCGAGGTTGACCGGTTATAAAAATGGGTCTAAAACTGGGTCTGCGTATAGTGGTGAGACGGTTAGAATAAAACAGGCGGACTTACAAACTCAGCCACCAAACTAAAGTAAAAAAATATACACCCAGCTAGAAATCGAACTTGGAACCTCTAGATCCATACTATATGCATACGCATCGCTCTGAAACCAGCCTAACAAGGCTAATCGGTTTTGTAGGACCTTACCAAATATAAGTTAATAGTGTATGTTATTAGAAAATAAATAAATAAAAGATTTAACTGAAGATTAGGCTGTGTGGAATACATTCCAAATTCCGTCCCTGACAAAAAACGTGACAAGTGACAGTTGACATTGACAGTTGCAGTCACGTTTCCCAAGTTTTCACAACAAAACAAAAACTTTATTTATTTATTTTCTTTAAATGAACTCATATCATAATAATGAAATTTGAGCAGTAGTTATAATCCAGTTAGTAATCATGAACTCAAAAGATAAAAACGTTCAAGACAATACATCGACCCCGAAGCGACGAAGACTTGGAACGGGACGTATTGTGCGGCCGAGTTTGAAGCTCACGGACAAGGAGAATAATGCTTCATTTTTAAACTTTAGTCCGATTCATAAAAAAGTAACATCTACCATAGTAAGTTCCGCTGACCGATGTGAATCCCCTCCTCTACCCTCCAACCAAGATGAGTTTTTGCATGACTCCAGAAACAATAGCTCAATTTGTTATATCCCAAGTTCTCCTGCTGTTATAGAAAATTCACAAAACAATCAATGGGAATCTTTATCCACAAATGATTTAGAAGTTATTTGTAGTAGTGGAATCACAACACAAAAAATAAGGAAAGAAATCGAAGATATATCTGATGACATGTTTCAATCAGGAATGGAACCAAAACCAAATGAAGATACTAAGCAGCAAGAAAATGATGATCACCAAGATGGTAGTCCCTTGGAAGGACATAGAAGTCAAAACAAAGTTGACAGCAATTCTCCACCAAGGCTTGAATCAAGCTTTGTGAGCGGGCAAGCCATTTTAGATTTAAAATTGGATCCAGAGCCAGATCATGATCAAGGGGATGCTGTCTTCACAATGGGATGTGAAAAACATTTTAGGGAAAATGTTGAAGAAAGCTTTCAGCTTATTAATCAATCTATTTGCGGGATAGAAGAGGAAAACAAAAAATGTGACACCAGCTCCTTGTTTGAAACTAAAGATTCTTTTTTACTAGATATAAAAGAAAGTTGTGCTGTAGTAAATGATGTTCCTGAATTTGTTAAACCTAGGACTCCAGTGAAAGCAATGTGTGATAATAATAGGTTTTATGGTTTACCAACAATTACAAAGACTTTATTCAAAACCTATAGAAATATTGAGAAGTTTTATGGTTTGTATTACATAAACAAATATTTTCGAAATTTAGTTTTACTTGCATAAAGATTTTCTTTTAAAATTTTATCTGTTTGCAGCCAGCTTTGAAAACTATAATCAGATTGTTCTTCATTTCAGTATAAATTCGAGCTTACCCACATCCTCTGATCTGTCATCTCATGCACTCATTATCTTAATTGTAATATTAAATAAATAAATAATATATGCCTGGAGAATGCTATTGTATTTTATTTAATTGTGTATATTTTTTCAGACTGGCAAGAAGAGTGCTTAAACTTGCCAGCTATTAAAGAGAGAAGCAATCTGATTTATGCAATGCCAACAAGTGGAGGAAAGACATTAGTGGCTGAGGTGCTCATGCTACGAGAAGTGCTCAACAGAAAGAAAAATGCACTATTCATATTACCTTTTGTTGCTATTGTCCAAGAAAAGGTATTGTTAAACAGTAATTTTATATCTGAGGTTCTTTAATGACATTAAATGCCTTAATACCAGACACAATAGAACTTTAATTGTTTGTTGGTCACCAGTGTCACCTGAAAGTCATCACCAAAGTAGTAGTAGTAGTTTAGTTTTAAAGGGTCTGAATGAACCGTCACAAGATCTTAGAAATTTTTAAACTATATGTTCTCATGTCATGTGGAGTGGTCAAGTGTGAAAAATTGTTTATGTAGGTACTTTATAATCACTGTTAGGGTATTACAACAAAATTGTTGATAAAAATAAAATAATAATTAGTTTAAAAAATTATTATTATTTCTTGTGGGGACTTCGCCAGCCGAACGGACTATCCACCCGCGTTGTCTGCAAGCCACTACATGCTTTTCCCCATTCTAAAAAAAAAAAATACTTATCATATCCAACACATTAGATAATGTTTAGCGTTTTATTTTCCAGATCTGGTCACTATCCCCCTTTGCTTTGAACTTGGATTTCTTAGTTGAAGAGTATGCTGGTGGCAAAGGCCTTCTACCACCTAAGAAGAGACGGAAAAAGAAAAGTATCTACATAGCCACCATAGAGAAAGGACTCGCGTTAGTTAGAAGCCTCATTGAGTTGGGCAGGTTGGATGAACTAGGCCTGATTGTGGTAAGTAAAGCACAGGAAAATGTTTTTGAATTCAAGTCCAATTCACAAGGGACTCATGGGAAATTACTATTTATTAAAATGAAACAACTTTTACGGATCTACTCGCGTTTATTTTACACAATACTTTTTAAAGTTTATCCTGACGTTTCGAACCCTTTGCAGTAAAGTAAAGTAAAAAGTAATGTGTAAAATAAACGCGAGTAGTTATTTCATTTTAGTGTGTATTGTTCGAATAAACTTTAGAAAACAATATAATTACTATTTAGTAATTGAAGAAAAAATAACTTTTTTGCTTGACATAAATGCAATAATCCTTCCATGTTCTGCATAGGCTGTGATCAGAAAACTAAACAAGATCTTCTAAAATTGTGAATTTTTTACAGGTTGATGAATTACATTTAATTGGAGAACAGGGAAGAGGTGCAACTTTAGAAACTTTGCTCACAACTATACTATTTGCAGACAGTAAGTAAAATAAATAAAAATTTGTGTGACCTAAAACACGTGTGCTTCTGTGCGTAAGCACAAAGTTGTTGAGCAATTTACTTCATGGTGATATTGTAGTAGGTTGGGTAATTTACGCCTAACATGTCATTAAAACGTGGAGTAATAAATTAAATGCCTAATGAAAATTAGAAAAAAGTCCAAGAAATGTTTTGATAGCTATACGGTTTTATATATTATGTACTAGCTGACCGGCGGACTTCGTACCGCTTTGACAGTTAACGTTTCCATGACAACAAAACAAACAAATCATTCGTCCGCTTAAGAACCTATGATGGACCCCTATAGCAGCGCCACCTACCGGGTCCAATTGTAAATCTAAACCATTCTCGAATCCACTTGAACACACACAGAAAACATTCAAATCGGTCCAGCCGTTTAGGAGTTCAATTTCATACACACGCACAGAAGATTTATATATATAAAGATACAAGTTATATTATATAAACAATATTTACTTTGGTAAAATTACTTTTATTTTACCTTTTTTTTTTATAAAAAAAGGATATTTTTGATCTTTATTATTAATTAATGATAACAGAAACTGGTAGTAATACACAATTATCCTCCCCAACCCCTTGTGTATCATTAAACATGTGAGGCTTGATGCGGACTTCTTGAGAGACTTTGAAAAGTGATGTTGCAATGGTGTGTAACATTAGCCAATATTCATGCACATTCACAAACACTTAACGGTTAATAATGCACCTGTATTTCACATTCGACCTAACAGAAATTTTAGAAAATAAAATAAATCCGCAGATATGGCTCTTCACTTTCCCGCCAAGAAGTCTTTTTTATTATTTTTCAGAAGGCATCCAGATAGTAAGCATGAGTGCGACGATCGGTAACCTGCCGCAGCTGGCGCGGTTCCTGCGCGCGGGCGTGTTCGAGCGCCAGTTCCGGCCCGTGGAGCTGGTGGAGTACGTGAAGCTCGGGGACGTGCTGCACAAGCTGCTGTGGACACCGGCCGGGATGGAGCTGGTGCCGGATCGGCAGCTGGCCTATGACGTAAGTGCAACGTGACATCTACTAATTATAGTTTTTTTAATAAAAAATCTTTATTACTTATACCAAATCGACATACGAAGTAAAAGAGATGTGTACTTTTTTATCATAATTTTAATTTTATTAGTTAAATCGGGTTTTATTGACGATAAATATTATGTAGAGGGGTTCGTTTTCAAAACTGCCGAATTTCAATGTGCAATAATTACGTATAAATGGGATTTGAAAATGCATTGGGTCTGTGTTCGTGCATCATCGTTGAGATCGCTCGGTCGCCGCCGGCAGTTCCTGTGCGAACTTCTGACCGTCACGGGAGTCGCCGGTTCTTCAGACCAGCTAGCCACTTCACTACGGATAACGGGCGCGCGCGACGTCTTCTAACCATTGAACCATCGTTCGAATTACAATTAATATACCAGTTTAAAGTTCACTTCTTTCATTTAAAGTCCTTCAGTCGGCAAGATGAGGACGGCAAGTGAGGCTCAATCCTCTCTCAATCCCAAGTGGAATCCGCCTCTAACTGTCTTCGCATTGGGATTTCGCTTTTGCTTACTAACATTAGGTGGAGACGAGTCATTTATCTACTTACTTATACAAGAATAAAATGGAGTGTAGTGTATATGGTGACCCGGCAGTACAGTTCGGCCGGCGCGGCGCTGGACCCCGACCGGCTGGGCGGGCTGGTGGCGGAGGTGGTGCCGCGCGGCGCGTGCCTCGTGTTCTGCCCCACCAAGCGCAACTGCGAGAACGTCGCCGCGCTGCTCTGCAAGCTGCAGAGGAGGTACAGTGCGATTCAAATAGGATGGCGTCTGTGAAGTATGCTGTGAGCGCCGGTGTGCGCAGGTACAGCCCTGTAACGTCTCGCGCTGACCTTGCTGACACCTTAAATTCGCTACTGCGACGCGACTTGTGACTAACTTCACAGCTGCCATCCTATTTGAATCGCACTATAACACTTACTACCATTACGATACTTTCACACACCACAGAGAAACGCTTGAACTTCATGTCACCTGATGGTTAGTTACGGGGGTGGAAGGTGGTCTCGACGGAGAGGCACCGAGCCTGGCGCCCAGCAGGGAGAGGAAGATTGCCCAGAGGGGCGTGCCCGATCTCCCACGTGGAGCCGCCCGCGACAGAACGACGGCAGATTTGCCCCTAAGCCGCAGAAGAAGTAACCGCAATGATCGTCGAGGGAGAGGGCCAAAAAGGCGTTGTTGGACGGTTGCTGCATCGTAATCTAAGAACTGGATGGACTGTATAATTTCAATGCGAGCCACCCAGTCCACATATCAGGCCGACTGAATTCCCAAGGGTTTTAGTGAGCCGGGCAGACCATTGCCTAACCTCACATACCCCGACAGCGGGTCGAGCCTTTAGCATATATTCTCCCCGTGGGATGTCTTGGAAGCAAGTGGAAGGTGGTGGCGTACTTTACTTGGAATCTTCGACTAGTTATCTCATCTCAGTTCGAACATAACGATGCTACCAAATTTAAATTCACCATTAGCTCATTTTATGTCCCCACTGCTGGGGCACGAGCCTTCCCTATAGATGGATAGGGAGAATTTATTGAATTGAATTTAAATTAAAATTAAAAATTATTTATTGCGATGCTACTGTTGTTGTAGCGATAAACTGTCGTTTCGCCGGGCCTTCCCACTAACACATGGGAATTTTGGGCTATAACCCACCAAATAGGTCCAATGCGGGTTGTAGGGTTTTAAGTTTAACAACTGTCATCTTACGGCAACAACCGCGACCGACGGCTTTACGCGTATGTAATAGATGTAGTTTTAGTATAGGAGGAGAAATACCTTACGCATACCCGTGGGTATGAGGAAGGCTACCAGTTCCCTGCCATCATGGAGAGGACCCACTGCTTAACGTACCCTTTGAAATCTATTCATAATATGAGATATATTTTTTATATCTATATCTCTCATTAGAGAAATGAGCACACATCGCGCTGCAGAGCGGGCGGCCCTAGAACAAGCGCTACGGGCAGAGGGCGCGGGCGCGGACTTGGCGCGGCTGGTGCGGAGCGGAGTCGGCTTCCACCACGCGGGGCTGGCGGCCGACGAGCGCGTGCTGTTGGAGCATGCCTTCAGGTATAGCAGGAACTTATGCTGACTCGTAAAAGAGTCTCCTGATACTCTTATAGTATCGAACAATGCTGCAGAGCACAACGCTTTCGTCACGTTTGGTTATTCAGAAAACTTCATATTATACTTAAACCTTCATTACTAAAAACTATTTACTATGCTCTTGCCCAATCCGTCCTAAGCTACTGCATTCTAGTCTGGGGTGGGGCATGTAAGACAAAATTCTTAAGATTGGAACGTGTTCAGATATCACTGCTTAAGGTAATGTTCAGGAAATCCTTCCTATATCTCACACAAGACCATTACAAGGATGCAGAAGTTATGACGGTGAGACAACTATTTGTCATGCAAGTTATAATACGACAGCATAAACAATTAAGTTACAACCCGTCAACTCAGCAGACCTACAGTCGCAGGCTGCATAAAATTTGTCCAATTGGTAAACACAACACCACTTTTTTTCGACGCCAAACAATCTTTGTTGCCAGGCATTTATACAATAAATTGCACTCGGCTGTAAATATTTATCCGAAAATATTGTATGAATGTAGAATTACCCTTAAAAGCTATCTATTGGAACTTAACTAGCATAAGACAGAATCTTTATAAACATGGAATCACTCACGCTTATAGTACACACACTCACATACGCACAGGCACACACTCACGCACGCTAGCACGCACGCACGCACGCACGCACGCACACGCACACGCGCACGCGCACGCGCACGGTTGCGGATGCCGATTTTTTCACATCCGTGGATGTGAATGCGGATGCGGATGTTTGAGATTTTATATAAATATTGTATATGAATGAAGAATTAAAACAATGATATAGTAATTATTAACATTTTTATTAATGAAAATTAGTATTAAGTATAATGCTCCAATTTTTTTAACTTCACTTACTAATTTTCATATTAGTAAGTGAAGTTAAAAATAGGAGCAATATACTTAATAAAGAGAAATATTGCCGCCTTTTTCTGATTCAGGGGGGTTACGCAGGTTCGTAAATTAAACCCGCGCTATTAAATAATTGTTCGCTAGGAACACTGCGATGAACTCGATGAACACTCCACCACTTAAAAGGATTTTCATCCACATTGACTTTTTTTTTTGCCTAATTTCTTTCTTGTCACAACTTGTATTACATTCGCATCCGCTTGAACATCCGCATTGATTATGCGGATGCGGATGCAAATGTCCAAATCTATGCGAAAGCTCCGCATTTGTGGATGCGGACGCGAATATTCGCAACATCCCTGACACGCACACACACCCTCACACCCTCACACACCCTCACACACATACACGCACACCCACTCGCTAAGTTTTGTGACGCTGTTTTATTTTATTTCAATTTTTGTATCACAACTGATTTATTGCTATTGCTATTTTTGTGTTACTCTTTTTTTCTATATATTTTTTATTTTTTTATTTTGATTACTATTTTGTATTTGGGCGGGGACACTGGAATCCTGAAATTCAGGGATACACAGTTTAGGCTCCCAAATATTATGTGTTTGTGTTTCACATTGTTTTGTGTTTGCTTCTCTGTTCGTTCGTCCTTGTAAACTTGTAATGTTTTGGAGGAAAAATAAACAATGTTTTATTTTTTTATTTGAGAACTTCTGGAAAAAATATGTACTTAGCAAATTAATATCAGGAACAATATGTCCTCCGCACTGTATTCGCACTGTATTGTTTCTCAGCGAAGCCATGCTTTTGTAAATAATAAACTAACATTACCCACCAACCGTCGTGCCCCATAAGCGGCATGATCTACATTGTATTGCCTGTCCAGTAGGTCTTTGTTTTAATTGATAACAAGCTGGATAATTCAAAGTTAAGAAGCGGCGTGATCTCCTCGCTGTATTGCATTTCGGCTAGGTCATTATGTCTTCGTTAAAAATATACCGTTGTCTTCCAACCGTCGTCCCCCACTCCCCAGTTAAACATAAACTGGTGTCTTCCAACCGTTGCCCCCCACCCCCAGTTAAAAATAAACCGATGTCGTCCCTCCCCCAGGAGCGGCGTGATCTCTGTGCTTTGCTGCACGTCGACGCTGGCGGCGGGCGTGAACCTGCCGGCGCGGCGGGTGGTGGTGCGCGCGCCGCGGGTGGGCCGCGAGTTCATCACCCTCGCCGCGTATCGGCAGATGGCGGGCCGCGCCGGCCGCGCCGGGGTCTGCGACGTCGGTACGTGCCCGGCTGATGCATAGTGTATAGCGCCCGCACGGTGGTAGCGCCGCTGTGGGCCGCGAGTTCATCACCCTCACCGACATCGGTATAGTCATCGTCAAAATTCTTTCAAACAGGGATAGGAGACAATTCTACCATGTGTTGCCGCTAGATGCACCATTATCGCACGGAACGTTATGTATGTATGGTTTTTGACATATATTTGATTAACGATTTGGTTTTGCTCCATCTTATTTTTTGCCTTTGGCCGCAAATTCCTTTATCCTCTTATTCCTTTGCCTTTTATGTCTAATTACTACGGGAACCTAAAAATACCGTTAATTGGTCAACAGGGGAGAGTATAATAATGTGCGGGCCGCGCGACTGGGAGCGTCTCCGCGCGGTGCTGGCGGGCGGGCTGGGCGCGGCCACCAGCCAGCTGCGACCCGCCGCGCCGGCCTTGCTGCTCAGCGCCGCGGCTCTGCGGATGGCGGCCAGCGGCAGGGAGCTGCGGCGGGTGCTGGGGTGCACGCTGCTGGCCACCGAGTCAGTGGATCATTGTTTTCTTTCATTGTCACATCATCTTCAGCGTATATCGCACAGTTAGGCGCTGATGCCGTATCCTCATAGGTTCATTTGATTGGTAGCGAAACGGTTTCAAACCCAGAGGTCCCAGGGGAGCATTGGCGAATACTCCATATAACCCGATTCCCATCGGCTTCCGTTTAAAAAATGGTCAACATGATACTTCATACAGATAAACAGTATTTCTTAACGAGTTAAGTTCATTCATCCATTACACACCGCACACACATTCATCATCCATTAGTACCGAAGGTAAGCCGATGAGTTTCGAGTTATGACAGAGTTAGAGGATACAGTAACGCACTAGAGCAACCGAAAAAGGTGATTACATGAGATGCGTGAATGTTATGCCTCCAAAATAAAAATACTGATCGTTGGATTTAAAAGGATTACCTTAACTGTCAATTTACGCGTTGTTGGCGAGTTTCATTTGTTTGTAAACAAAAATATAACTTTTGTTTTAATACATTTGAAAACGTTCCTACTTTAAAAATACCTAATTTTTGTTTTGGATCGTGATTAGTGGGTGTGAGATTTCTTTTGTTTCGTGTAAGATAAGGCAAGTCGTAGTTCTTTTTCTAACCTCAGTTTTGAAAACAAAAAGTTATAAAGATAATTTGGACTTCTTGGCGGGAAAGTGAAGAGTCATGTCTGCGGTTTTGTTTTATTTTCTAAAATTTGTGTTATGTCGAATATTAATGTGAAATAATGGTGGATTATTAACCGTTAAGTGTTCGTGAGTGTGCATGAGTGTTGGCAAATGAAAAAAAACATCAATTGGCTCCGGAATCTGGACATTGACTTATAATTAACTTATAATTAGAATTAGAATTTTATGATATTTAGTATTAAGAAATTTTGACATGTATATTCCTCCTTCGCCTATTTCATATTATCATACGACTAAATAAACAAAACAGTGCAACGTCACTTTTCAAATTCTCTCAAGAAGTCCGCCCGAGGACTTAGTAAAGCCCCACATCTTTACTGAGATACTCGAGGGGTTGGGTGGTATATCATTTCTCATTTCTATTATCATTCATCATCATCATACAGAAAATAAATATTGTTTATTTATGTATTACTTGTTAGAAAAATTACTTTGACACTGGCTAAATGTGCTAATCGCACAAAGCCATCAACAAAATGAAAAAAAAAAAAAGAAAAGATAATCTTCCTAAATGTCCATCAGTTACAGGTTACATGAGGGTGTGTGTTTACTTACAGCCCAGTGTTCGACACAGTTTTCGTCGCCAAAAAATAACATAGATGTTCATTGAAATTTAACGCGATGACAGCAAGGAAGGCTAAAATCAGTTGCTGATAAAATTGACAGTTATCGGTTATTGTTGTACCTATTGTGTTAGTTAGGTGTTTGTTTACCTAGCTACATTTATTTCGACTGATAGGTAGGTTTTTGGTGCTAGGTTTTTGGATTGCACTATTTAAATTAGGGCGGCTTCCCTTCTTTAAAAATCCATCCTTCGCCGCTGCAGGGGAGAGTACATGTTTTTACTCGGTTTAGTAGGGTTTGTTTTTAAGTCCGCCAGGCCAACTACCACCATCTTATCTAAATATGTCGTCATAACATCAATTTTAGTAGCATTGTGGTGTTCCGACAGTTAGAGGTAGGATAGCCAGTGCCTAAGTAATTAATGGTTCCGGGTAAAGTGCGCTTCAACTTTTTATTTTTTTTTGTTTTACTACTACCTCCAACATGATCGGAGCCTATTTTTTGCAATTTTTCATTCATGCCAGTGCTCACTTTTATTATTCTCGCACTTTCATTCTGCATACTACTCATTCATCCATCACCTTTCATTCCGAGCAGTGGGTGTTCTGCTGTTTTATTTCTTTATTCTAAGTTAGCTACCATATTTATTTATGCTTACAATATTTTTTCTTGGGGAAACTTTGAGTATAGTATAGTATAACTGAATGTTAGTTTTGTTTTGTTTCGGTATTTCACTCGCTCAACATTAAGGCCTTCATCTCTACCGCGATTTTGAATGACATTAATGAAATTTTAAATACTCTCCTATCGAGTGTCTAAATACAGGATCTTAGGTTGGGTAGCTTTGAAGGCGTGTACGCCACGCCTATATAATAAAATAAGGTGATTTAGAACAATCAAAAACACTTTCTACATAAACTAAGCTCTGCATTTTTTCATTTAGCCCAGAAGTGGACCTAAAAGAAGTTTGCAGAGAGTCGATAAAGTCTCTGATACAATCCGGCGCGTTAGAGGTGGCGGGAGAGGGGGAGAAGCCGTCGTCACGTGACGATGGCAGTGACGCCTGCCGCCAGTACGACGACGCCGAGCTGGTCGTCAGCAAACTCGGCAACGCAGCCATCAAAGGTAACCTAAGATATTATTGTAAACGTAAAGTATATTTATAATTTTTAATTTTTTTAAATCGTCACATCAGTTGACATTATTTTGTGAAAAGAAAAAAGTGTTAATGACAAAATACCATAGACGAGAAATTCTATTCTTGACATATTATGTAATATTATTAGGAATAATATACATACATAATTATCACGAATCCGTTGATGCATGGAACAACTATAATAGTACCTACGAACAGGGACAGGTCTCGTCACCCCTTCAGGGGTTTTGAAGAGGGTTTGAGAAGGTTGCTTTTTAAACCCGTTGCGCATTAGAAGCCGTTCAATTCGAAAGAATAACCCAAAGGAAAGCAATTGAACGGGTAACCAATGGTTACCCTTTCATAGGTTAAATGCGGCTTCAGTGCGGATACAATATTTTTGCTCAGTACATAAGAGCTATTACTGTTTGATGTAGGTCGATCGCTGCGGCGGGCGGCGGCGATGCACTGCGTGTGTAAACAAGTCTTTTCCGAATTGCCGCAACCCCCAGGCAGTTTTACAGTGTTATGGTGCTTAATGTTATGAACATACGTTCTAAATTAACTTGGCAAGTGATAAGGAAGTGAGAAAGATTATACCCTCGGGTTACCCTTTGGTTACCCTTCTGAAAAGGTTATCAAGTTGAAAGGGGTTACCAATTGAAAGGGTTACACAAATTTAAAGGTTACCTGAGTCTGTAGGTAAGCCTTTCAAAGGCTTTTGTGATTAGTCCAACGGTTTCGTACGTTACGGTACGTTACGTTACGGTTTCGTACGTTACGATACGTTACGTTACGGTTTCGTACGTTACGGTATCGTATAAAGAGTAATCTAATTATACGATACATTATCAAAATAAACCTCGTCCAGGGTGCATGGACGTGGCCACAGCACAGCAGTTCCTGGCTGAGCTGAGCGCGGCGTCTCGTAGCCTGGTGCTGATGGGCGGGCTGCACCTCATGTTCCTGGTGGCCAGGAGCCAGGCCCGCCCCGACTATAGGCACTACTACACACTGGTGAATATTGATTTTTTATTATTATTTTTATTTCAGCACTAAACCGGTCGTTGTGGAGATCTTTGGGGGAGGTCTTTGTCCAGCAGTAGACGTCTTTTGGCTGAGATGATGATGATGATGATGATGTTTATTAGGGTGGTGGTAACGTGGCAAAGCGCTCAGTCCAATACCCAAAGCTCTTAGGTTCCATTCCCAGGTCGGGCAATGTGTTTCGGATATCTCGATACATATCCCAGATTTGTGATCACCAGTAATCGGAGTAGGTAAAGCTATTTTGGTTCATTGACCGTAAACGTTGATATTAATATGGACATTCTGCGAGATTCTAACTGAAACTTTTTTTATAAACATGATAAAAAAAGGCTTGTCTTACGTATTGGCAGTGGGCGCCACGACGCGACGTTGTCAAACTTACATTAGCGACGCGTTGCCATTTCCATTGCGCACACGCGCAATGTTGCCGCACGATTTTATACAATAGCGGGCTCCGCCGCTAGAAGAACGCACCTGTTTTTGTCTCTTTCTATAGCATTCACGTTGTTTATCGACAATATTTCGGGAATGTCTATATATAAGGCTTGTGTTTAATTAAGCCTACCAAAAATGTATCAAATGTATAAAAGCTGTGGAGTTTCTTGCGCCCATTCTTCTCCACAGCTAAAAAATAGACGTCCTGAATGGGTAGTAGGTAAAAATTGTTTGGACGATTCAAAAGCACTTTTCTAAAGTTTATGTGAATAAAAAATATTTGACTTTGACTTTGACTATCAATTCTACTACCAATAAAATTCGAAATGCTTACCGAAACGGATAAATGCTCACCAAATTGTGTTTCCTAAAATATTATAAAAAGGATACAATTTTTATTTTTATTAAATGCTATAAAAATATATGAATACCTTTGTAGATAATATAGAATATTACCAATGTATTATGTTTGTTATTTAGCCACGTTACGTTTTCCATTTCACGATTTAGATAAAAATAAAACCGAACTAGGTCGTATCCCATAATTTATGAAAAAAACACCATTAACAATAAATATTATGTAAATTTTACTTTTTATTTTTAAGTTCTAATTGCTGCACTGAAGCCGAATTAAATATTTATAAAATACAGTGAAAAATACCGTTGGATAGATGGCTCTCTGCTAAAAAGCAGTCAAAAAAATAATAATCAAAAAGCAGTGGAAAAATTCAGTGCTTACGTCAACCTTCCCGGTAGCATAATGGTCAGTGCAGCCGCCCGGATTGTGGAAGACCCAGCCCCCTAACCGCCTAACACTCTCGCTTTCGATCGCTTTGAAAGCGAGGCCCTCTCCTCGCTTTCTATTATAATATCGAAATATAATATCGAATAATATCGAAAGCTATAAGCCCATAGCTTTTGATATTGCTTTCATATTGCTTTCGAAATGACAAGATGACGCCTCCTCCTCGCCTCGCCTTCAAAGCGATCGAAAGTGAGAGCGTTAGGCGGTCGACCCCCTGGTTCGATTCCTGGCTGGGTCGGGTAGGCATTTAATTTTTTCACTGTATTTTACAAATATTTAAATATTATGTAATTTATTTTAGCTGGTACTAAATGTTTTATTTAAATTTTAGTACGAAAGCTTAGATGAGGAGGGCGTCCAGACAGCCAACGTGCTGGGCATCACCGAAATGAACGCCATCAGGATGATGACCGGGAAACCCATCACAGTAAGCAACCTTATTCTTATACATCTTGTCTCTTTGCGGCAAGCCGATTGGGTCATTTTGGTGGCTTTTGACCCTTGTACGGAGAACTTCCAAAGACCCAGCAAAGTCGATAAAGATTTCCATATTACATGTTCCCCACATCGGTAGACTCCAGCAATGCGATCATTAATCGTACACTTTTAAACTGATGAAGGAAGAAGATGAAGCGTCGGGCCGAAAGGATAGGTGCTCGAGTTCAATGCGTGAAATCGTGGTTCAGTCCTGTTAGGGTCCTAACTATAGGACTTTAAATGATTGAGTAGCGGACTGTATTACTGGTGTAATAAATAACGCGATCGTTGGTACGAGTACAATGGCTAAATGATCGTCGCGCGCGCGTCTGGTGCCGCCCGTGACCCGTGGCGAGGTGGTTGGCTGGCGGGTATGAAGTGAGGCGTCTCCCGCGATGGCGTGAAGTTCGCACGGGACACGGCTTCGGCGGCGGCGCCCGAGCGGTCTCGATGATGCAAGAACAGTCCCCAAGGGTCCGTTAGGGTACCTACTAACGTGAACCCATACATAATTTAATGTTGATAATTAATTAACTGAGCGAACTAATGACGCTTGATATAAAGCATGGTTTTGTATCGCAGGTTAATATGGCCACAATAGCTATTTTTTAGATGTAACATTTGTCTGAGTGGTAAAGCCATGCTGCGTTGCAGCACGTGATGGGCCGGCTCGCCCGGCGTAATACCACACCTCTCACAGAATATCGGCATGAAACAATGGCACTCGTTGCCGTTGCGTCTGGTGAGTGAAAGTACCGGAGGCCCATCTCTCACCCCTCCCCCCTCCCAATTTCTACTTCCTCCTCAAAATCCAACTCCTTCCTCAAGGCCGGCAACGCATCTGCGATTACTTTGGTTTTGCGGGTGTCCATGGGCGGCGGTGATTACTTTCCATCAGGTGAGCCGCCTGCTCGTTTGCCTCCTTTTAATATAAAAAGTAACAAAACCTCTCGCTCTGGGCTCACAATGTTTTGTCTTTTACGTGTGTTCCCGTAGAGCGTGCCCGAGTCGGTGCTGAGCCGCTTCTACCAGGCGCTGATGCTGCGGGACCTGTGCCGGCAGGTGCCCTTCGCGGAGGTCGCTGATAAGTTAGTACTTTTGATTTGACTAAGACCGCATGGTTCGCCAAAAGGGAAGCAGTAACCGCATATATTAACGCTTGCAATTGTTAAAAGTATACTCCGTTATCGAACCTGAGAGCTGTGTTATATGCTTAGTATTAACTTAATCTTATATCCTTTAAACCGGCACTACGATTGTTCCGAACTGAAATCAAAAGTTTTTTCGTTTTCCGGCCGCCTATAAAAATCTTAGAGAGATATTCAGCCTTTTGGAAGGCTAGAACAGGTGGGTTACTCTTGAAACACAATTGCAATAATCAAATTCTAATCACAAATCTAAACAATTAAAATGGCACTCTTAAAAGCTATAATAGCGCTACATTGGAATTAAATTGCGTGGAAATTGAGTGAACAAATTATTATCGAGATGGGGCGTTCCGAAATTGCGAAACTTATCCCAATATCGATACATATTAATCGCATTGGAATTGTATTGAGATTGAGTTTGCGTCAAGAGTAGCCTACCAGTTCTTACGTAACCGATATTTTTTCGTTTTCATTATTTTTTGCACAGTGGCCAATATCATAATATGAGTGAGATAGAGATCCCCATTTTACTAACACATAATAGTTTACACTTTTAAATATTATATTTAAAAATTAAACCTGAACGCAACCTGAACATCAGTGATCCCGTAGCGACCACATTAAATTGAAACTTGTTTACTCTCTATAAGATTGAAAACCAATGTAATAGTTCAACCTGCTCTGCCCGGGTAAGGGTTCATTTCAAGTCTACCACTCAACTCTGGCATCGGTGACAGAGAAGCTACAATATCACATCGAACGCTTAATGGTACAATACATTTTTTTATCGAGTTTGCCGATTTCCACAAGACATTTTTAGTTTCACCGGGCTTTTTTGGAGACGGCGAGAAAAATAAAGGATTCGAGCCGTGGAAACGAATCACCCTCAGAGGTTTCGTAGAGGGAACGGCATCACGCACGCCGTTTTTTTTTTATATTCACGGGTAAGCCTCTGTGCTTGATCTCACCTGATGTTAAGTGATGATAAAGCCATTTGGTGGAAGCGCATTTCACCTGGGATCCTCAACTAGTGAGGCACTGGCTATCTTGTCTTGCTACAAACATTGTTGTTATGGCGACATATTTAGATAAGATGGTGGTAGCTAGCCAGGCGGACAAACAAGTCCTACCACCAACCAAACCGAGAACACAAAGATGTACCCCCGCTGGGAATCGAACCCGGGACCTCCGGGTCTAAACCGGTGGTCTTAACCACTAGACCACAGAGGCGGTTAACGTCCGTGCGTGTCCCCGCGCCCTACTAGATTCTCCGAGGTGTTCCGATCGAATCGGTGGTACAGTACAGCGTGGTGAACTCAGGTATTGCGTGTCGCGCGGCGCGGTGCAGGCGGCGGCGGCGGGCGCGAGCGCGTTCGCGTGGTGCGCGCAGCGGCTGTGCGACGCGCTGCGGCTGGCCTGGTACCCCGCGCTGCTGGCCGAGCTGGCGGCCACGCTGCAGCACTGCGCCGCGCCAGACCTGCGCCAGCTGATGGAGCTGCCCGCCGTCAAGAAGGTACGCACCGCCCGCCACCGGGGAGGTGGGCTGCTATGCCGCACTGTAGGCCTACCGTTTAACTGACACATTGACACTGACGCTGACACTGACCCACTGACCGTTTGACTGCACACATGTATAAAATTTCTATTTGTTATTATTATCATCGTTATTTTTAATAGTTTTTTTTCATGTGTGTGATGTATATGACACGACTCCTGGGGTTGCTGCGCGGGGCGGGGAGAGACGATGGTTTACATAGGGTCTCTGATGCGAGCACGAGCGGCTTGCGACGCAGCAGCGGTTTTTAGTTCATTGCGTGTTATACTACGGCAGTCACACTCAACGTTGATAGAAAGAACGCAATGAGCTAGTAGGTAGGCAATCACCTTTTTTTTATAGCAGTCACCTTTTATTTATAATTGTTTATCTTCAGAAAAGCCTTTTTACAATTATCACATGTTACGCCTTACCGCCCGGAAGCGACTGCTGGCGCCTTGTGATACGCAAACGATTTCTAGTTTATTGGGTTATTTCTGTTACCGTTGACTATGACTGCAGTATAACACGCAATAAACAAGAAATGCCGCGTCGCAAGATGCTCGTACTCGTAGCAGATGACTACGTACCCCCATCCCGCGTAGCTACCTCGGGAGCCGTCTCAGACTATAAACTTATTAAGTGTCCATCACGCTGTGCATTTTCGATAATATGACGCGTTCTAGACACCTATTTACTCATAGGTATTTTTCAGCATTTAATTAATGTTTAGAGGACATTGTGACCTATTGAACGATGTGCACAAATTTGAGAACAGAAAATGATTCGACGTTATGTATGTTTTATTTGTTTAAAACATAATTGACCATCACAATATCTATTTTTTTAACTATGTTTGGTGCAAATGAATACCTCCCAAATCGTGCTTCCGACGTATCAAAAAATGAAAAAAAAAACTGTAAAACGTTATCGGCCAATCGATCGGTGCAACCGAGCAGACATACAACAAAACCAACGTTCTCCCGTTTAGGATTCAGTGATGACGTGAATTTTTTCCAGTCCATATTTTTTAGTTAAGCAAAAATAGACTCTAAGCCGTACTTATTAACATTTAATATACTTTCAAGTGAAGACCTGTTCGACTGTATCATTGTTTAGGGTCGCGCGGTGCAGCTGCTACGCGCCGGCTATAAGCGAGTGGAGGACTTGGCGCGGGCTTCGGCCGACGAGCTGGCGTCGCGCGTCGACCATCTCTCCTGGACCGCGGCCACCCATCTCATCAGCGCCGCCAGGGTAAGAGCTTCAATGAGCTGAGCCATCCTTGTACACTCACGACCAAACACGTTTACAATTTCAACGCTTAATATAATGAAACGCTTACTATAGGCCTCTTATGAAGACTTAAGAAGCAATAGAGAGGGTTATGCTTGGGAGTTCTTGAGGGTTTCTCCGTGTGATCGACCTGATCAGAAATAAGGAGATCCGCCCGAAGAGTTGCTAGGATGAAGTGACAGACTGATAGCCGCTGGTTTGGAACAGTTCTCGTGTGACGACCGCGCACCGGAAGACGCAGTATGGGCAGGCCTCTGACAAGGTGGACCGACGATCTGATGAAGGTCGCGGGAAGCCGCTGGATGCGAGCACTACAAAACTGGTCGTTGTGGAGATGGAGAGTGGAGAGGCCTTTGTCCAGCAGTGGACGAATTTTGGCTGAGATGTTGATGCTGACAATGGAATAAGAGTCAAAGCGTATACATGTGATTATATACCAGGGAAGGGATGGTACTAGGTTTTTAGTGGGTAGGCCCCCCTCCTCGCGTCGAGGTTTCCGTGCCTGGACGAGAGGGGAAAGAGGGTCCTATATATATAAACTATAGTTGTAAAAAACCCGTTAGCTACCGTTACTTAATCAAATTTATGGTTAGCTACCGATAAAATGCGGTTATTAACGGTTTGCTGTTCAGTTACTACGTAGAACGCGTCACTTTTCTATAAGCGTGGGTGGAAACTATTAAATGATAAGTCTGGGGTTAAATGTTCAATTACATATGTTGTCACTTCACAATAATCTTATTATCGCCAATAAATGTTTCATTCACAATTACACAGTTCTAATTTCTATATCTGCCTTAAAAATATTACGAATTACTAAATAATAAACATGACGGGACCCGGTATAAAGTGCGACTGGGCTCCCGACCGTGCCGCCACGCGCGCCACACAAAATATGTGGTCAGTGGTCAGAAAAAGATTAAATAATCTGTCTTTTTATTGTGTAGTCACCTCCTAGGTGTAGTGAAAAATCGATATCCGAAGGATAAAGATTCCATTTTAGATTTTATAAATCATATTTAAAGCGACAAATATACATAATCCAGCCTTAAATATGAGTAATTTTACGTAAACGTAAATAATTTACGTAACTAAAATATACAAACTAGGTACTTATTAAACATATCTACATGTACATAATTTGAACAAACGAGACGTTGCCGCTTCGGTTGAACGAAGTGGCAACGCAGCGAATTATTCTAACGCACGCAAAGTAGACATCGTCATCTCGTTTGAGCGTAAACGGAACGAAGTGTGCGTTCCTTTGAGGGAGTTAGGTATTATTCAGTCTCGCGGTTACAGTAAACAGGAGCGTAGACACGTTTGTTTGTTTTAATGCGGAGCTCTCTCCGACGAGTATTGGTGAACTAAACATGCCGCGTATTAGTAGTAGTGTTTGGGAACAGCGCAACACCCGATACGCATTTCAAGCCGCTAGTGGCATCTAGCGGTGGTATTTAACCGTAACAAGCATAAAATGCGGTTAATTAACCGTTAATAACGAAAAATGCATTTTTAACCACTTGGTTAAAATCTTTAATAACCGGCTTCGCATCTATAGTCCCAATCCAACCCACATAACCCCTAGAAGCCGCTGGCGTTAAAAAAAAATCTAATTGTTATTTGATAAACTGTCTACAGATGATGCTGATAGAAAAAGTTGAAAACCTCCGTGCAGAAGCAGAGGATGTGATGGAAGACCTCAAGTTATAGTTATAGATTGCGCAGGCGATGGAATTGTATTCGCTTGCTTCGTTATTTTCAGTCCCTCGTGTGCGTTAGTCGGTAAAGTTGTAAGCGATCTATTTTGACGGATCAGAAAGTCCGTCGTCTGCGCAATCCGTTATTGTTACGTTCATGTGTAGCATAGTTATAAGAATGATTAGTGTTTTGTCAGGAATTATTGTTGAAAATAATGTATCTACACAATCTCATAAATCCTGTGTTTATCTTGTCGATAGTAAGTCAAGAAATGGCACATACACACGCCCGCACATGAGATTACCACAAGCTGTCGAATTTCCCCAATAGACATTGAACTTTATGTCTTAGGCATATGGTCGAACATTTATTAAATAAATTTGACAGTTATGGATAGTCTGATGTTGAAGAGTCTGTACATTTATCATAATAGAAACGCAATGCAGGATCATTGAACCTTGCTGGTATCAAACCTGATACCAATGATAAATTATCAGAGATCATTATAATAAAGTAAGAAATCATCAATATCTTGTGTATTAGTACTGATGAACAAAGTATTATAAGTAAATATGATTAAACTTATTGTAATTACAATTGCCATATCATATGAATAATGTATTTTCTATATTTCTTTATATAAAAATGAATTAACGAATTTTTTTGTTTTATTTTTACTCTATCGCTAACTTAATCGCCTCTGTGGTCTAGTGGTTAAGACCACCGGTTTAGACCCAGAGGTCCCGGGTTCGGTTCCCAGCGGGGGGTACATCTTTGTGTACTCGGTTTGGTTGGTGGTAGGACTTATTTGTTCGCCTGGCTAGCTACCACCATCTTATCTAAATATGTCGCCATAACATCAATGTTTGTAGCATTGTTGTGTTCCGGCAGCTAGAGATAAGATAGCCAGTACCTCACTATTTGAGGATCGCGGGTGAAGTGCGCTTCCATCATTGGCTTTATCATCACTTAACATCAGGTGAGATCAAGGCACTGTGCTTACCCGTGAATATAAAAAAAAAAAAACTATAAGACACTTACTTATTTGTTTATTTATTCATAAAAAAATCTTAAAAGCTAACAGATTGTACATATATCCATAGCGCTAAAAAGATTAAGAATTATTAAATTTAAATAATTTCTATATATATCAAGCTGAAAAATAAATAAATAAATAAAAATAAATAAATGTTTCCCACACTCACACCAATTATCTAGCCCCAAGAAAAGCTTCCTGAATGAAATTAAAACTTGAAATTGTCAGATCATAGAAATATGTCAATCAATACAATCATATATCGTCAAAATTACATACAAAAATCAAGTCAATAAAATGTATGTCACAAAAGGTCAAATTATAAATTAATAGCTTATCAAAATTATACAAACAAAAATATTACGAGAGAATTAACGTCAAACATCAAATATACAAAAAATATAAATAAAAACAATTTTGGTATTAAATACTCATTAAATACACATTTAATTTAAAATTTTGCGAAACTCATTACATAAGCGTCCCAATCTATCGGCAAATAGGTCGATTTCATCGTGCCGAGCAAGAATGTCCCCGACAGCACGCAGCGCACGATTAGTGGGGGCGTGACTACCACGCTACATAAAACACCGCTTGGTGTTTTATGTTTTATTTTATTACTATTCTAAGTTTTAGTTAAGTTTAGTTCTAGTCTGGGCATCTTCGGAAGACCAGCGTTGTAGCATTATTGAAGTGCTATAACACATGCTGAGAAGATGCCTTTTCAGTATCATATACCATGTATATTAAATTATGAATGCTTTACTTGTTTAAATGTTGTTTTGTGACACTGAATACATGTTTTTCTATTCTATTCTTTTTAAATATACTACCGGTTTCACACACCTGACAACGTTATTTAAGTAGTTCCCAATGAGGAATTTGTACTGCGCCAAGTACATTTTATAAGTTGGTCGACTGTTACTCGTAAACTTGTAAAGCCTACTTAGCTGTGATAGTTTTCATTTTAACTTCGTTATATATACATGTACCGTAAAATTTTTTCACGTATCCAAAAACAACCATCTGCACTTGACTCTAACAAAATTTTGCACTTTAAAGCTTAATAATTCACAAACGGATGCCTCAATCAAAAAACTGTTTCCACAAACCCGCAATATTTTTTATTTGCTATCTAACGACACCCCACACTATAGGGTAGACAAGAAAAAAAAGTTACATCCTCACTTCAGGTGTAGGGGAGGTAATCTAAAAAAAATATTTTTCAAATTTTACTTAACCACTTTGTCGGAGTGATTAATATGTATATCCATGCCAAATTACAGCTTTCTAGTACTAAGAGTCTATGAGCTAGGCTGGGGACAGACAGACGGACATGGCGAAACTATAAGGGTTCCTTGTTGATTACGGAACCCTAAAAAGTAAAATTTACTATAGCATTGTGTTATCAAATTTGTGGTAATTCATTTGCAAAGATGAATCTGCATAGCCATTGGTTGCAATAACCTTTGGTTATATGGCACTGTGCCGCTATAAGCACTTCATCTTTTTTTATTGACACGTCATAGTGACCACATCCTGCCTGATGGTAAGCAGCCGATGCAGTCCAAAATAATAAGAGCGCTCCTCACCGTGGAACAAGCACGGTAACAATAAGCGCACCCATTCATGACGGCCTGCATAAATGCCGTTTCACGCCCCGCGTAAAACACCCGGGACTATAGGAGCTGGAAAACATGCGCCGGCAAGAAATTTCAAAGCCGAATGGTCTTACAGAGGAACGACTTGCCAAATTTTTTGGTACGAGTACTGATTGTCTGTACAGTATGATGGTGGTTCCTAAGACCAGCACGTGTAGTCCGGGAGAGGAAAGGAGAGGGCGGGATAAGATCAAAAAGTTCTTCAGAACACTCTCCTTAGTATTTCCGGTAGAAGACACTGAGAGAAGCAATGTCTCTTCGCAGCTGGAGGTCCTCAAGAGAGGCTGTAACCTCAGCATCTCCAACAATGCGTACCGCTCGCCTTTGCAGTCTATCAAGTGCATCGAGGAGGTATTTAGCGGAGCTGTCCCATAGATGAGAACAATACTCCATACTCGATCGCACCTGAGTCTTGTACAGCAAACAGCGCTGCTCGGGAGTGAAAAACCGCCTCACCTTATTGAGAATACCCAACTTACGGGAGGCAGTTAAAATAACACTCTCGATGTAGCATTTTGGATTTAGTGCCTGGCCGATGTCCATGCCAAGAATGCTAAGGTCCATCGAAATAGGTAACGGAGAGTTCTGAAGAGAGGAAGGAGTAAGGAAGGGAGTTACCTTGGACGAGAGTGCACAAACCTGGCTTTTGTTGGCATTAAACTCGACCAAGATTTCAGATCCCCACTTAAAGACACGATCGAGAGTCAGGTTTAGTTTGTCAACCAGTTCTTGCCTTTTACCACGATATCGGCTTGCTTTGCCGCAGGACGTCCCAAGTACCGCTCATGCACCGTACTGTCATCCCCATAACAATTAAAAAGCAGTGACAAACATTAAAATTTACCATACACATTATAAACATTACTTTGCTAAACTGCCTAATAGTTTATCGGCAAGGAAGTCACATTATTACAAACGGCAAGTACCTATTTTGCGAATATATTATTTGGAATGCAGTGAAGTGTCGACGAAACACTTATGTTTATGCCAATTCAAAGTGAGAGTTTAGATGTACATTTTTTTTATGTCGGTGCCTCTTACCAGAGCTACCAATCCAAAAATTACCAAGACACACGTGAGAAAACGTTACAATTTAACGGTGAGGTATAAACCACATGAGTTACTACTCTGTAGTATAAACCGCTCCCGCCAACAGTTATAGCGCGATGCAGAATCGTGATGTGCGGCGCCATCTCTTGGCAGTGTTGGTAACCAAAGCTGTCAGTCAGCCCAACCACGTGCTCTAAGCTCTCAAACTCGCTCGAATGAGCAGAGCCCTACGTCAAAGCTTGAGAGAAATATGGGATGGTATTCAATATTATAATTATTGAATACTAACCCTTTTTTTCCAAAACGTGTACTTTAGTTTAATCTGGTTTGAAACTGATATTACTAGACTTTAAAACTGTCGTCTCTACCTGCTTTTATTAGAACAAAATGAGACTGTGAACTATATTGAATAATAATAATTTATGTATGCATTTTAAGGAAATTCCTGACAAAATATGTATTGTGTAGTGTACAATTTAAAAATAAAGCAAAACGGATATTTTATGTTAAGTCAAGTAAAAACCATAATTTATCGCCAATCATCAAAAAAAGACCAAGCGGAAAAAAAAACAAAAAACCCGCCTGCGTAAATAATTAAGTAATTAAATAGAAAATCAACTGAAGAGACCGGAAAAGATAAAAATTCAATTTATGTAACATCATACATAACACACAGTCGTCGGGGGCGGTCACCCGCCCCAATTAGGGGCGGAAGAGGGGCTCGCCCGTCTATAGGGCGAGCAGTCACCGACGGGGTTGTGGAAGTGTCCGAAAGGGTTCCCATGACCCCGTCAGGCCCCACCATGCCGGCGTTCGATGTGTCCTCCTCAGATAAGGACGACGCGATGATTGCCGGCTTGCTGGTCCCAAGATGACGAAAGGACATCGGAGTGGTTTTTACCGAGTCGGCCTCGACTCGCTTTCTCTAGGGTCAAAGCCCTGGAACAGAGTCTTGGTCATCCTCGGACAGCCAGCGGGTCCCCTGTAACCCGCTGATGCGTTTGTTAGCAGATTTTACACTCCGTATCAAAAAAAAAAAGGCACGCACAAAGTGAGAATGAATTATATGCCTCCGACTGCATGATTTTCTATTTAGTTATTTATTATTTTTTACACAGGCGGGTTTTTTTTAAATAATTAGACAAATTTCATAATATACCTTTTTGAAATCCTTGTGTTGAGCCCTCTAATTTGATACCCATAACATAGTACTTATTCGGAAAAAAAAATTGTTTTTCAACAACTCCAATGGCGTCGCACAGCCGCCATGTTTTTTTTAACGTCACCTATCTAAGAACACTAAGTCCTTGTCTAACTACTACCCGGTCAAGTTAAGTCGGCACCTGAGTGTAAGCGACGTTTTCGAACCAGGTGCCGAGTTAACTTGACCGGGTAATAGTTAAGCCAAGACTTAGGCGATTCATAAGTTTAGTGCAAACGGGTGTTACAGCCGAAATTAATAACCTATATCTGGTAAGAGATAGGCCTATTTTAGTTTAGTTACCAAGCAACCGCTGTTATTTTCCGATAATTAACAGAAATAAATAAGCAACAAAGCTCTAGTAGGCCTATCTCTTGTTGAGGATAGGTTATTAATTTCGGCTGTAAGCAGCTAAGACGAATCTAACGATACCTCAATTATGTAAATCCGTTCAGCGGTTCTGGAGATATGAAGTGATAAAGAATCATTCAAGATACACGCAAAAAACAATACCCTTCCTTTGCAGTCGGGTAAAAAGAGCCCTACTCTTTTAGAAACTTTCGTTTGCGAAGTTTCGTTTCAGAGTAGCACTCAGTACAAAGCCTTCTACCTAATGTCTAGGTAAGTAATGTTTTCAAAAAAGCTCATGCAATGGTAACCTAATATAAGAAAATATATTGAAATTTTAATAAAGTAAAACCAACAAATACGACTAATGTTTTTATTCACCTCCTCTTATATAAACAAGGTTTTAACTTCAACATTGGTAGTTTGGCCTTCTTGGCGGGCGGGTCGCGCACTTTCACGAACTCTATGAAGAAGAACACCTGGTGGCTCTTGTCCAGGTTCTTCAGCTTGAAGCCGAGCCGCTGGACTTCCTCCGCGAACGCTTCCACCTTATCGAAGCGACTCTCTACCTCAGCGATGAGAAGGTGGCCACTGAAACATGGTTTCATTTTAGTTGTTATTCAAAATTAGATAATAATATAATATAACGAAAGGAAAGCCATTTAGGGCAAATGAAAGAATTTGCACTGCATTTGCAAATAAAAGCTGTCTTGGAGATTGTACATTTATTAGTGCAACAAGTTTATGTTCACATAGACACATAAAATAATACAATTAAAATAAAGTTCTGAAACAATGTGTAAACTTACTTCAAATTATTTTACTCGGAAATAAATGTAGCATATTTTGGCTTATAAAGAACAAATATCATGTTTTGGGTCATGCTTCTTAACTTAACTGTAATTTGTCTGATTAAGCATAATATTCTTAAGACATTAATTAGGTAAGTACTTAATAAATTTGCTTATAAATCATTCGAATTCCAATCTACATGAGACAGAAAAAATACACGACAGTCCAAAAATGAAAAATTTCTTCAAAAAATATTCAACCATATAAACATAGACATAAAGTTCAAAGTTTATTAAAAAAATTGAACAGTTTGTGAAAAAATTGATGTGTAGTATATTTTTTGTTATTTTTTTAAATAGCAGGAAAAGGAACTATACAAAAGTAGCTTTCCGTCTTACCCGACTTTCAGCACCCTATTAGCCTCTACCAAGTACTGCGTGAGGTCCGTGCCCATCAGCGCGAGGCAGTACACCGCGGCGTCCACCGAGGCGCTGAGCAGCGGCGTGTGCGCCATGTCGCAGGCCTCCACGCCCGGCCGCGACGACACCAGGTCGAACGAGCGCACCGGCTGCGCCACGCGCGCCGACAGCGCCGCCTCGCCGCAACCCATGTCCGCTATTATGTGGGACTTGGGCCTGTTGAGAACATACACTAAATTGGGATCCTTACTCGTCATGTTATTATCGTTATCACCTGCTTATTTTATGTCTCCACCGCTGGAACCGTATGGATGGATAGCGAGAACGGGCCATAAACGACCATGTGGGATTAGTGCTGATTGGTGGTTGTTAACGACTGTTAGGTAGCCAGGACTAACGGCTTTACGTGCTTACCGAAGCATGGAGGAGCTCGATATGAAACATTTATGAAATTTGTCATCTTGAGGGATTATCCTGGCCTCTGCGAAAGTTGCAAAAACACAGAAATCGCAGCGAGCTCCTCATGTAAAGTCAAAGTCAAAGACAGGCATTATGCTCATATGCTGACCCCATTGCATGGTTTCATGGGTCAGAGCCTCACAGCATGGAACTATTATGTTGTTGGTACGTCAAGCATTATGAGCAGAAGTTATGATTTTGAGGGTGTCCACATTTTAGGCTATTGTGTCATCATCATCATCATCAGCTTATTTTATGTCCCCACTGCTGGGGCACGAGCCTTCCCTATGGATGGATAGGGAGAACGGGCCATAAACCACAACGCTGGCCCAGTGCGGATTGGTGGTTGTTAACAACTACAAATGGAGCTGGGACCAACGGCTTTACGTGCCTTCCGAAGCACGGATGAGCTCGCGATGATAAACGTTTGGTCACCCATCCGATGACCGGCCTTTGCGAAAGTTGCTTAACCTCAGCACTCACAGACCAGGCGCGTTAACCACTGCGCCATCGAGCTCCTCCTGCTATTGTGTAGTTACTGAAAACTATTGATGTCTGGGTATTAAGTAATGATGTAATTACATATTACATGCATGCTTGAACTTTTTAACATAAACTAAAGTTTATTTTATTTATAAAAAATATGGATGTATATATGTAATAAAATTCAGTTCAATAGGTTATTAAGAAATGAATTACATAGCATGTACGAAGGGACTTACATTTTAGATATTCTCTTTACTATTAAGTCCAGTGGATTGACTGGCCACTTCTTGACTTGCTGCTGGTACCCTTGGTGGTACGTTTGGAAGGCCTCGGGGTCTGATTGGAACAGTGTCTGGGCCTCCGACCCTGACGTTGTGTACAGCTTCTCATTTAGGAATCTGAACTGAGCAGCTGAGAAGCAAATTTATGATAAAAAGACTGTGACAATAAGATTTTTAAAAATTTAGGACAAAACTTTTGATGAATATGCACTATTGAAAAATAATTTGGATATTACAGTGCAATATGGAAACCTATGTAAAATTGCTAGAAGACACTGTTTTGCAACCATCGGCATTTTCCTTGATAGACCTGCTACGGAGCGAAATTTATGTAGCAGCTAATACTATGGCATTCTACCAGTGAATGCCATGCCATGCCATACTGAGGCCTATGCCAGATGGCACACAGAAAACAAAGAAAATATTTGAACATCACAAATATTTTTATTGTTAAATGTTTTCTGAATAAATGGCTATTATTATTATAAAAATATGGCAGTTGATTATTATAATAAAATATTTTTGATGTAGTATGAAAGTTTTTGGCATATTTATCTATACTTACCTACCATTCTATTAAAAAGTGGTGTCATATTTCATTATTTATGTTCTAAGTATTTAGTCAAAAATCTATTATGACATTAATTTGATAATTTATTAAAGTACCTATATAATGTAAAGAAAAAAAAAACTAACATACCTTTGAGTCGCTCAAGCATGCGCTGTCTAAGCTTGTTGCCACTGACATTAATTTGATTTCTATTAGTTTCCATTTGTAGTACTTTCCTAAATTTCTCTTTCTTTTTATCTACTTTAGTTTTTACAGCAGGTTGTATTTCTCTCCTTTTCAAAGTCAATGTTTCGGCATTAGGAATTTCTTTTACAATCCTTTTATGTTCAGGTGAATCTTCTATGTCTGATTGTAATTTTCTCTTCTTGGCTTTATTAGGTTTCTGTGATAGAGAACTACTTTCCTTGTTTGTTTCTACAGCAGAAGGAATAGTGCTTTCATGTTTACGTTTACTTGCTGTTATTTTATTCTTATTTCGCAGGTCACTTCTATTTTTAACTGCATTTTCTTTATCTTTCTTTAATATTTGAAATTTACGATCACCTGCGTCATTGAATTTGTTTTTTATCTTCTTAAATTTATTTATTTTTTGTTTTACTTGTGATGATTTACCATTGATTTCAGATTTATTAAGGCCCTTTTGTTTTTTAACAGGAGCAGGTAATGCTTTTAACTTTTGTTCTTTTTTATTCTGTAAAGATGAAGAGTAAATGTGTACATGTTATTGTCATCATCATCATCAGCATCATCATCATCATATACCACTGCTGGACATAGGCCTCTTCAAGTGTATGCCACCGACCACTATCCGCGGCTACACTCATCCAGCTCTTGCTAGCAACCTTGCGAAGATCGTCGCTCCACCTAGTCTGAGGGCGTCCTACATTACGTTTGCCGATACGCGGTCTCCACTTGTTTATCCCAACATGTTTGTATTGTATAAATTTGTAAATGTATAAATTTTAATTAGTGACAGGGCTTGTTTTATGCCCACCTAGTAAGCTACCACTATCATTTATCAAAGTCTGTCACCATAATGACAACATAGTTATGTACATTATTGAGTTCTGAGTGTGAGAGGTAAGGTAGCCGGTCCCACAGTAGCTAAGAGAATGCACTTCCACCTTCGTCTTTTAATCACTTACCGTCAAGTGTAGGAAAAGCGATCTCTAACAGTGGAATGAAAAGTAAAAGGAAAAATCCATATTTACTGAAATTAATAAATGTTTAGATAAAGGTACATTCCTATTGTAAAATATAAAAAAAAAACTAAACTTGTTTAATGATTGTACTATTTTAATATTAATTAATGATGAACATACCTTTTTGTTTGCAGTTTTTTCAAAAACTATATTACTTTTTGGGACGTCGTCTTCCCATTTAGGTATTTTAAACATTTTAAAAAATATATGTAGTAGTTATTTATTAACTAGTTAAATCAGAGAAAAGAAAGAAATGCAAGAAAAGTGTGGCCACTTCATAACCTCAAATAAATAATATCAACAAACCGATGACATTTGATTTTGTTTTTTATCCAATTTGAAAAAAGCAAACTGACTTAGCCCGTTCAGCCAAGTTTCTTTTGCTGTAATGAAGATAAATGGTTATTATTATTAATTAATTGGTGATTGATTGACGATGATACTTTCTTGTTAATTATATTAATAAAAGAGTTTATCGGCTCAAAAATGACAACATAACATTAAAGAAAATTAAATAAAAATATTCAGCTTCCACAAAGATTTTCTTCAACAGAACTAATCTAAAAAAACGTATTTAAATTCATGATTACTTAATTATAGGTAAGGATACCTATAGATATCTGTAAATAACTTAGAAACTAGATACGCTGTTATTTGCAGGAGCATGCTAAATAGTAAAGAGGCTATAGTTTACTTAATACGGTTGTGCGTTAAAGACGCATCTCGGGCGTTTTGGTGAATTTTCTTCCGTAGTTCTAGGTTTTAGCTCAACTGACGCGTGAACTCGATAACAATATTCTTTTTAAATGTTTTGTTGTTGTAATGTTGGAATGATATTGATTGATAAAAGTTTTTAGATGGATTGTGCTGTGTTTAACAATAGAAAGACCGGGAAATCTACCTACCTACAAAGACGGTGACGGGTCAAAAATGACTAAAATAATTATGTTACCTATACAATACAATATGTATGATAATTTTTATATTCTGTTTATGTTACAAGCACCGCAAAGTGACTTTTTGCGGTGCTTGTAACGTGTGCTTTGTGACGCGTCGCATACTTTTTTGTTATTTTTTGCACTTCAGACAATTAACTTCCAGCAGGTGGTCACAAATCAGTTGCTGACTTCTATATCTTATGATTAAAGCAAGAAATTGTCAATCACTGATTCTTGTCAAATACTGGTACCAAAACGCTAATTGGTTGGTCACATTGTTAAATATTAGTTTTTGGATTTTTCTTGGGGTTATTAGCGACACGTCAACACACACACACACAACGTCAAGCCTTCATCTCACATTGGGCATATCCATGAGCCATTAAACAAGTAGGTAGGTACCTATAACTGCAATGTTATGGCAGTCGTAAAAACGAGAAGCGTGTATATATGTGGCAGTCGGATTGTATAATCCGCCGCATTACATTACGGCTAGCCGTTTTTAAAAACAGGGCCGTTTTGGAATACGGCGGTTCAACGACTAGCCGGATTGTAATTGCGATCATAATCTTCATTAAGGCGGCCCACGTTTAGCCGCATCGTACTACTAGTTAGATTGTAGGGTGACCATGATCATAACGATATGATCATGGTATTAACCCGGTTAACGATAAAGCGTCAGCGTTTGATGATATGCCCGTCCACGTTTGGCCATATCGTTAATGTAGGAAATCTTACTGTTGGTTAGGTTAAGTTAAATTTTTTCCCGAGCAAAGCGCAGCGATATGATCACTAAAGTTTGACCATTTCATGAAGTAGCCGCGCGTTTAGTTGCCCATATCGAGAAACGATTTCTTATCATTGATCTGCCCAAACCACATTATGATGTGGCCAATAGACAGTGAAACATTTCATTAAACAAAAACTGTCAAAGCGGCGCTGCTAATGCCTCGCTGTATTACATTACGGCTAGCCGTGTCGAAGAACGTATGGCGCCGAATACATTCCGGCGGATTTTCCATTCAGCCGATTTCAGCCGCATTCAATCCGACTAGTCGTTGAACCGCCGTATTTCAAAACGGCCCTGTTTTTGAAAATGGCTAGCCGTAATGTAATGCGGCGGATTATACAATCCGACTGCGACATATACATCGCTTAACGTATTTCGTTTTCACAACCGCAACAATACTGCAACAATACTACTTTGACAGTACCTACGGTCAGATAGAGTCTTAAAGCGAAGCGCACTTCACCCGGGATCCGAAACCACTGTGCAACCGGCGATCTTAGGTAGGTACTCGTAACCGATAAAACACCAGTGGTATTACCGTTATTGTGATGGCAACAGGTTTAGATAAGTAAGATATATGGTGGTAACTAGCCAGGCGGATTAAAAATAAGTACCTACACTAACTACCATTAACAAAACCACGGGAAATCGAACCCTGGATCTTTCGATCTTAGACCGGTGGTTATACCACAGGGACGGTTAGTTCTGGTGGATATAGACTACCAATTTAAGATCCAGAGGTGTTCACCGTCTGATTGAATGATAATAATGCTTATGTACGGTTTGTTCACAATTCACAATAACGTATGACCATTTTACGAAAATATGAGGATTCTCTAATAATCTCTATAGCGAAGTATCTGAAAGGGATTGAAAATAGCTTTTAATAAATTTACGAATGTAGCCGAATTTGACTACTAGGGTACCAAGTAGATATATGTACGTGAGAAAACTCCGAGTTACGAAGCTTGCCTTATAGATATTTTACTTTGAATGTTTCATGGGTTAAATTTACACACAAGTACTGTAATATAGACTGGAACGTGTACCCATTGCGCATGCCCGAATTCCGATCTTGCGCGCCTCACGTCTATCTAACACCCGTCTGTCTTCTGTTTATGTTACCATTCTCATAACTTGACAATACAGCAAAGCAGATCTTCACAACCATATCAGTAAGTAAGTACTCGTAGCACATTTAAAAACCTTATTGTTAATAGAGTTAATAAGCATTGCTGTAAGAATCCTAATAGCTTTAAGGTAACCTCAAAATTATGCAGTTGTTTTTAATTATTCAGGTGTGTATAGACACACCTGGCCCTTGACGAGTTCGCTGTTTGCGAAGAGCCCTGTAACGACTGAGGTGCCCACATACTTAGATAGTATACACTAGCTGCCCATTAAGGAGATAGTCTTGAGAAAGGGAGCAAGTGGTGTGCAAATTGTCTAGTTTATGAATAAAATCATGTAATAATTTAAAATTCTAATGATAATAAGTGTGTAAAAATTAAACGCGAGTAAATTGAGTTGTAGAAAGTGTTCCATTTAAATGGTTTATCAAATCAAAAGCTAACTCCCTATCCATCCATAGGGAAGGCTCGTGCCCCTGCAGTGGGGACATAAAATGAGCTGATGATGATGAAGTGTAAATAGGGTAATATCTACGCGTGCGTTCCGAAGTAGACTTAATAATATACCGAAAGTAAAAATTACCTTGAACGTTAGTAATTAGATTATTCATGTTTCTTTTAAGTAATGTTATACGAGTAAATATACCCCTTTACAAATAAACAAAGAATAAGTTTCGAATAGTTGTACCATGTTTTGTCTCTTTTACTCTAATTTGAAATGACGTTTACATGACAGGAACAAAACACGGAATAACTATTCCGACCTTATTCACTGTTTATTTGTAAGGCACATAGGCTCCAGTGTTTCACAGGAACCAGTGATTTTTTCCCTTAATCATTATAAATCGGGATCAGCAACTGATTCTAGTCGCTGCTTCCTAGCTGACATCAAATAAAAATCTATGATTATTTACATATAATTTAACGCAAATATTCAAAATTCAAAATTCAAAATCATTTATTCAGTTTAGGCTACAAATAGCTCTTATGAATGTCATTATGCCATCGGTTCGTAAGTCTACTCTGGGCGGGAGAACTTGTACTGAGAAGAACCGGCAAGAAACTCAGCAAGTGTCAAGCTCTTTTCTCCCTTACAGCGTCAAAAATATTGGAAAATGCCCTATCATAAAAGGACACTTTCCATCACAAACAAACACAAAAAAAGGACAATCACAACACCCAAAAATACAAAAAAAAAAAAATTAGTTTTGCAAAAATTACATCAGGTATTAAAAATTTTACGCAAATATTGATGCGAACAATTTACAATTTGAAAAAAGACAAAGTGTTGAAAAAATTCCACGAGCGGGATTCGAACCCGCACCCTATGACTCATTGGTCGAACACGGGTGCCACTACGATAGGTACAGTCACGATAATGTAAACAATGTAACTCTTAATAAAATAAAATAAATGTCAAAAGTGTAAACATATTATTGCTCGTGATTGTACTCGTGGACGTTTTGCGAATAACGTAGTTTTTAGAAAATAATCGTTACCTCTCTAGCATTATAGAAAAATAATGAATATTTAACGCTTGAAAATTGCGCTGTAGTTTGGGTATTCTATTATTATTTAACCAACTCAAACCATCATCGGGCTAGAAGATTCTCACGGCTGCGCTTAGGCCCACCAGACTGTGAAAAGACAAGTTAGGGTCTGCAAATGGAACTTTTCTAGACCCTTCATCGGAATACAGATAAGGGTTTTGACTCTCTTAAGTCCTGAGATGACTAAATGATGAACGCTGTCCATTTAGCTCTGACGGGGAGACACCCGACGGGCTAGCTGGCTAATGCATGGAGTGGTGACCTTTCATGTAAACCTAACGGTGTAGTCTACCAGACCAGCGGGATATACTTTCGTATTAATTTACGGTTTGCTGGGATGATAAGCTGATGATAATATTTGTGTATTTTATATGGGGTTAAAATAAATCTATAATTATAAAACTGAAGAGTTAATTTTTACTTTTATTTTTAAGTGTTAATTGCTACACTTAAGCTGAATTAAATATTTATAAAATAAAATACAGTGAAAAAATTAAACGCCCACCTGACCCAGCCAGGAATCGAACCTGGGTCTTCTGCAATCCGGGCGGCTGCACTGACCGTTATGAGAGTTAGTTTGTTTGTTTGGTTTGTATGATTACACTGTTGAGATGTAGTAGATAGTTGTCTGGAGTGCAGGATGAAAAGATCACCATAGATGAGAGTAGAAATGTATTTACGTAAAGGTTACAAGTAAGTTAAAAATAGACGATTCTTTTCTCTAATGTTAAACCGAGTTGGCTGGCGTTGTAAATTGCACTGGTTTTAAAATAAGTAATATATTCTAATAATTAATATGATTGCCACGGGTCAATGACGCGTGCGCGTGACGTTTGTGCTGTCAGCAAAAGTATAATAAATATGTACAGTAAACCGTACATGGTTGAACGCGCTAATTTCAGGAACTACTGTTTCGAAATGAAAAATTATTTTTGTGTTGAATAGTCCATTTATTGAGGAAAGTTATAAGCATCACGGTTATAGGCGTCACATAGGTATATTACATCACGCTATGACTAATAGGAGTGGAGCAGCAATAAAAAATGTTGCAAAAACGGGAAAACATTTTTTTTGAGAGCTTTCCTTGCGTGCGCTGCGTAAACGGTGAAAGTTACGTAAAAAATCAGGAATCACGAAATTGTTCCCCTTTAAAAGTTCTAAAAAAATCCGGGACAGCATGTGTCTAGCTTTAAAGCTCACTATACTTAACCTTTTTTATGGTAATCAATAACGCGGGTGAAACCGCGGGGCACAGCTAGTAATAATAATAATATTAATATTATAATGATGATGATGAATACGAGTTTTTAAGGATAGTAGAGTAGGGCGTGAGGAGATTTAACAATAATAGATGTATCTAATAACTTCTACAAGATACAATCTAAACGTTTTCAATAGACAAAATAATTATGGGCTATTTGCCCTTCTGTTTCATGTACAAAGAATTGGCTGATTCCTTTTTAGATATCATTCATAATGGCTTTGTCGTATTACCACCGAAGGTACCTACATAATTACTGATGTTCTGTTTGGTTATTTATTATAACATAGGAATGGATTTCTATTTGATAGTTTTGGTAAGCTACTAAACCATACCATTTTGTTTCAGCAGCTTAAAGAAAACGAACCACAATGCATCAGAAACTCAGATGATGTCGGAGTAGATATTGGTTATGGGATTTATGACTCTACACCGACCAATGGCGAAGATTCGTAGAGACAAAATTGTAAGTACCGTATTACTGTTGAATCAATGAACAGTTGTCATCTATCCATAAATACTTACCTTTTAATATGCCTTTTAAACGTTAAAAGTACCGTCCCAGGAGTCTAGCTCCGAGATCATATCGCTCATTGAATGCAAAACGGCCACAAACCAGAAACCTCACTTTTTACAGGAAAGTCAAAACAAAATTAAGAACACGATTTTTGGAAAAAAATAATGTGATTCTTGTTAAATATTATGATGTTAATACATCATTGTTTTTGTAATTTTTTGCTCTATCTTTTATAGTAGTTTATGCAACTGTCATATAATGAAGGGTATTAAAACACGAGTGTGAGTTTATGAAACGAGCGCAGCGAGTTTCATAATAGTAACGAGTGTTTTAATACCCGTGTTATATGCAGTTGCATACACTACTTTATCTTCTAAGAATGATTGATGTTATATGTAGGGGTGGGGTACGTATGATTACCTTCAACTTAACCGTTTAAAAGAAACTATTTTTTTTAATTAAACAGTTTCATTCATCATCTCAATCACTAAAATTCCGCGTGTGGTTTTGCGTTGAATTGTAAGTTGTAAAATGTTTTGATTCTTTCCTTTAATAATTAAAATAAAGAGAGTAAAAAGGATTAGTAAACCGTCTGCTTCAGATACAAATATTGCAAGGCAACTTGTCGCACTTAAGATACAAAAAATCATGGTAACCCGAATGGTAATTGAAACTTTAGCCCGACCCGCGCCGGCCTCGGACAAAGTCCTGTCTTTTTTGCAATTTATGCTTGCCACATTGGAAATTTCGTTTGTCTGTCGCACTCTCGAAATTAAAGTCGTTAATCCGGTGGTATTTCAATATCGGCAGTAGTTGCATCTATAAATTTTGGCTTGGCCAATTACAGAACTGTCGCGAGTGAAAAACTATTTTATTTATTGCGGATATCTTCGACAGTATTACTTTCGGTGGAATGATGTTGTCGTGAAATTGCTGCTTTCGAATAAAAGGGCTGTAATCCCTAAGTTAATAGGTAGCGATACTTTGGACTTACAAGAACACACACAGTATGTTCTACAAAAATTTCCAATAGGATGCTCAAAATAAATTTATTTATTGAAAGCAGTAATTTTGAAAACTATGTTATCTACAGAAGTATTAAAGTAAGTTGCAGTCTTGCAGACTACAATGCCCTCATCCAAGATCATAAAGATCATAATTTTAAAACAAAAACACATGACACAATTTTAATTACCTACTAAAATGCATTTATCGTTGGAATGAAGAAAATTCTTTATTTTCAACATTATATAAATCAAGTTCAAAACTCAATACCTAAATATTTTTAAGATGACGATGATACCAAGATATAGATAACGAGAACGATTAACCAATCGCGAAGATAATTATTTCGAAATGTGTAGGCGAATTCTGTTATGGCGCCAGAAGAGTGGGCGAAACGAAACATTAAATTCCCATAACATAAAGAATGAACACCTGAGTCGTCCCATTTCAATCAACATGTATATGCGAGTTTATGTAATTCACATCCACAGATGATAAGTGCTCTCGAGGTCATCTCCGAACGTTGACTGCAAGTATGAAAATTTACAAGCGTTCGAAATCCTATTCGTATTGGTTCAGCTTGTATGATATAATGTCATAGGTGGTTTTAATGATAATCATATAGATTTATTTTTAAGAACATGTGTGTGTGAATGATCGCAAATTTGTTTAAAATTTTGATACCAACTACGTAAGTCTGGGAAGCGTTGGTAGCTGAACGAACGGTGAGATGGTCGGATTAAATCCAAGATATCGTGATTCATGCGCGTTATACAAACTTACTACTTACTAATGTGAACCCAACGACTAAGTCTATAAGGTCATTGTAAAATGTTAACACCTTTGTACACTTGGTTAGCAATAAAGATTTGATTTGAGTTGAATCGAAGCGTAGTTACAAACTTTTTCAAGAGGACTATTTAATAATATGGACGAACTGACATAGCACAATCTGTCACACAGTCCAGGTAGGCTACTCTTGACGCAAACTCAATCTTAATACAATTCCAATGCGATTAATATGTATCGATATTGAGATAAGTTTCGCAATTTCGGAACGCCCCATCTCGATAATAATTTGTTTACTCAATTTCCAATCAATTTAATTCCAATGTGGCGCTATTATCGCTTTTAAGAGTGCCATTTGAATTTTTTAGATTTGGGATTGGAAATTGATTATTGCAATTGTGTTTCAAGAGTAACCCACCAGGTGGCGATGGGCTGGACACGTATCTCGTAGAGAAGATGGCAGGTGGAGCCGGAGGCTACTGGGATGGAGGCCAAGACCGGGAAAAGAAGCGTCAGCCGTCAACCTGCCAGATGGGGTGATAAGACCTTGTAAGGACGACGGGAAGGAAGTGAATGCGAGTGGCACAAGATCGGGCCAAGTGGAGAGATCATGAGGAGACCTATACCCAACAGTGGGTGAATTATGGTTGAGGAAGAAGAAGAAGAATAGTAGTTTATGCAACTGTCATATAATGAAGGGTATTAAAACACGAGTGTGAGTTTATGAAACGAGCGCAGCGAGTTTCATAATAGTAACGAGTGTTTTAATACCCGTGTTATATGCAGTTGCATACACTACTTTATCTTCACTAATGCAATTAGTCAAACAACAAGAGTAAAAGCTGACAATAGTTTATTTATAATAATTGTTCAAATTTTGGATGGTACAATTTTGAAAGTTAATGTTAATTATTGATCCAGCAGCTGTAGCGGTCGCGGGGCAAGCAGTAGAGCTCGTAGACGGAGTCGGAATATTTATAATTACTTAATTCGTCTTGTTTTCTATACTGTTCAAGATCGTATTTGAGACTTGAATTTTATTCATTAAAGACTCATCAATGTAGCTTTCAGCCACAGTAGAAGGCTTCCACCCCCCGTGTCGTTTCAGTGCGGTCAAATCACCACCGCTATCTATGAGAAGGGTCGCCGAGGTATGCCGGAAGCAATGCCCCGTGTACAACGCTGTGTTAGGCAGATTCAAAAAACTTGCGATAGTTTTTCCCAGAGCACCAAATTTATTAATACCAGTTCTTTGATCGACGCACTTCCCCGATCTATAGCTCAAGAAAAAGGCAGGGTTTCGACAGGGGGTGGGTCGAAGTTCCATGTATTTTTTACATACGGCATAGCAGTTGCCCGTCACAACGAAAGAACGATCTATTTTCGTTTTTGTTTTCGAAACTTTTACCATGATTGTACTGTCGTCTATGTTAGAGACTTCATCGAACTGGATGTTGTATAGCTCTTGCCTTCGGCATGCCCCCATTATGCCGAAGATTAGTGCAACCTGTAACAATAAACGATATAATAAGCTTGAGGTACATAGCCAAGGCAAAAACTATGATTTATGAAGTAGTAAAGTGTAGGTACCTACTACCTAATTTATACACAAAGCGCTTAAACGGAGTGTCTAGATAACTTGCGTGTGTAGTACGTAAGTACTAGGTAGATTAAATAACAGAACTAAAATACACTTACCTTTTCAAAAAGATACAAAATATCTGGTGAATCTTCCAGGAAAATCTTTATTTGACCTGATGTAAACGTCAAGGACTTTTTTTCCTTGTGTCCTTCTGAACTGCGTTTCAGGAACGCTATGACTTTTGAATAATTCGTGATATCAATTTTGTTGTAGATACTCAGTGTGGACTTGAGCATAGAATATTTAGCCCACATAGAAGATGGCTTGAATTTGTCGGAGAGGTCTTTGAGATACACAAGAATGACATTTTCAGAAAATGATGTAGTTTTCTTTTCGATCTTCCATGCCAAAAAGTTATTATATTCTTTTTCATATAATTTTCTAGATTTTTCTGGCAAAAGATTGTGAGTTACTTTTGTTGCCAATTCTAGAATATCCGGAGGCGTACAAATATCATCGTCGCTGTCCATTTTTAACTTTTAATTTGTATTTTAAAAACAAAACACATTGCGAAACATTAAATTCACGCGTACGTGTATTGTCACAGTGAACTTGCCGCCATTAAAATCTAACCAATAAGAGCGCAGCTGCGCCCGCAGGGCCAATCAGGAGCGAGCGCGCGCTGTTCTTTTTTTATTTAATTGGCACAAGATCTTACCAAAAAGTTTTGTGTATGTAAGTTTAGTAGTTTCGACGAAGTTTTCACGTATAACCCAACTGTTTTCAAAAGCCAGCCTAATATCAAAATTTTATACAACTTGTATGAGGATTTTGACATAAGGCTCGCCAGGTTAATTGGTCGCGTTTTATTGATGTTATAATGAGATTTTACGATATCGATGTGGATATTATACCATCATGTGAAATTGCTTAAATTGAGTGTTTTGTTATCTGCGCTATAACAGTAGTAATTATAAGTCAAGTATTGGAAACATAAGTAGAATGTTACAACATTAGTGTAGATAAAATTAATTACCGTTGTGATAGCTCTCATCTTACCTGATAAAAAACTACAAAAGCCCTTTTTGCATTCATAATTTGAACCAATGTTAAGATAATTATCTCAAAAAATTAAACGAATTTTAAAATGAAACATTATTTAGTTATAAAAAAGCAAAAAAATAACATAAATAATTATTGTTCTCATACATTTATTTGTAAGTAAACAATTGAAACATAATTATAAGTAGTTCACGATTAATATAGAATTAGCATTATCTCCATCTTTTGTACACTATTTTTATTTTAATGTAATAGAGAATATATAAAATAAAATGTATGTAAAACTGTTAAAACAAAGACCTATCGATTTATGAAATATTGATTAAAATGGAAAACATTAAATAAACTTTATAAAATTTAAATACATATACAGTAAATACTCGTAGCTACCGAATGTCATGTTGATTTAAAATGGATAGTTATTATATTTTGAAATAATAAATATTAAGTATTTAAATTGTCACTATAAAACTTGTTATGTTAATATAAACGGCGCTTAACCATCAATGTATGTTTAAGTAAGTAATAGTTAATTGTAGTATAACTTGATTATTTATAAATAACTGCAATCAGTTTGAATAAACTGTGCGTCGGGAGACGAGACGGCACGTTATCAGATGGCCGAATGTCATTTTTTTTTATTTTTTTGGATTATATTGCCTTAATTTAAATAAATAGTCGTAGTTTATAAAAC